>CM065176.1:24803010-24913010 GCA_033026295.1 Channa striata | reverse complement strand
CCTGAAATCCGTTTCCCACTCAGGTGTCGTCTCCTTCAAAACCTCGTGGTTGCTGAACAAAAGTGAATGAACTGATGTGGAGACAAAGCTGCATGACATCGCAAACCCAGGTTGAGTCCAGAGACATTAGCTTCTGTGTCTCCGTGAGATATGGACGGCAGGGCAGAGAAGACGTGGAATGAGTCCAGACACTCACTGGCGTTTATTGGCTCAAAGGTTCAGGAAGAGAAGCTGAGTTTATGTTTATGTTTGTGCAGCAATATTCCTGATCCACAAGCGTTTCTCTGGACAATAAAGCGGTTTTATTTTAAACTGGCCACCAAATTAAATTCTCCTGGTGCGACGTGTCCGTGTTCGGTCGGGGCGAGAAATGAAAGCACCTTTTTGGCCTGGTGGCATTTAGCTCTTGACCTCGTTTAATTACAGGCCTTATTTCAGGCATTTCAACCAAAAACAATAAAAACACAGAGAGAGAGAGAAGTACAGAAACACTAAGTGATTTCAAGGCTTTAAGAATTGAACTGGGACGATGACGTCATTCGGAGAAGTGACATTCTGTCATGTGTTTGCTTTTCGTTTCGCGGTGGAACCTTTAACGTTGTCAGTCTGTCACATTGGAGAGTTCTTTATTTCAGCTCTTGATGATCGGATGGTCTTCGTGCAGACTTTTCTGTGTCATGTTACAATTCTGTTCACATTTCATGCATTTAGCCAGAAAAAATAATCAACTGAAATGAAGAATCGCTTCCAAAAAAGTTGGAACAATCGAGATACGACAACAACAACGAGAAAATCATCGTTAGCTCTCGTCTTAAGTGGCGTCTGACGTTCTCCTGGTCACGTCTGCGGCCGAACGCCGACTGACACATAAATGCTTTTGTAACCTCCACCTCCTCCACCCGCCTCCTCTCTGTGTGGAGCTGGGAAGTGATTGAGCAGAGCTGCTGCAGAGGTCAGAGGTCAGCTGATGGAGGGATACAGTTCATCAGCCCCGGCTGTCTGAACAGAGACAGAGTCCAGCTCCCGGCGGAGACAAATCTATTAGAGGGGAGACGTGGAGGGAGGGGAAGGTGATGCTTCCATCGCCACCATCCCCAGTAAGAGAGCAGCATTCAGCATTCAGCTGCCACTTTATTAGGTACGCCAGGAGAACGTGAACGCAGCCTGAAGGCCGTAAAACGTGTGTGGTTAGGTGAAAGACACTGTCCTTTGAATGTAAGGACACGCCTCCAGCTGTCTGTGACCACGTCAGTCCACGTGATGTCCTCTGTCCACCGCTGAGACTGGTCTCCTGATGCCACAGGTGCAGTGCCACCGTTTCCCTTCAGTGTGTCCGCTCCAGAAACACAAACATACGACTTGAAGACGTTTCCCAGATTAATGCCTGTGACGGTCATTGTCGTTTCAGCGCGTCAGCCTCTGTTGTCCCTCACTACAGCATTTGAGTGTCTGACGCCAAACTTTCAACATCACAGCTCATGACGCCAATCTGATAATTGCCGAAAACAAATATTAATATGCAAATGCCAAGAAAGAAGCACAAACAGCTGCTTCGGATTTTATTAATCTTAATCGCTCACATGCATGAGCCTCGTATGGAAACCTGCAAATAAAAGACACTTTAAGGATTTTATTCCCCCTCATGGTCCCAGTTTGAAATTCTCCTCCATGCTTCCTCCTCTTGTTCTCTGCCGCTGCCTAATAACTCGCTACATTTATAAATATATGAATCAGAGCTTATAAATTAATATCCAGCAGCCTTGTCTCAAGCAGTTTGTGGTGTAATTCATCTTCTGAGCTCATGATCGGGTTATGTAAGCAAATGCGGGAGCAATCCATCGAGGACGACCTTGCTGGTCAGCCCCGAGGTCACTGCTAATTGGTGGGAACGAGCGAGAGGCGACAGCGGATCAACCGACCGCGGGCGTCAATATAACGGTTTCCTGCTTTCTCTCGCTGAACACGGACCAGACACCAGCAGCTGCTTTGACAGAGGTCAGAGGTCAAGACTGATTGATTGTTTCCCTTGTTGTTTGCATTTTGTATCTTATGTTTTTATTACTTTTAAACTATGTAACCCCGTAACTCCCAATACTCTTTAAGACGCTGTGTGCAAAAGTTTGCATCCCCCTATTTTCTAATGACAAAAAAATAAATAAAATTTAACGTTTTCAATCAGGACATAGTGTTGTAGAAAGTTTCCCTCTTAGTCAAATGTTACTAGATCTCTGAAGGACCGAAGACAAGCGTGACGAACCATTTCAGTTCGATACATGAAGAGAAGCACGTGGACGTCTTCTGCTCACTTGTATCTCTCAAATCCTTCCTAAATGTCTAAAAATGTCTTTACAGCCACAGGAGAGAACATTCGCTGACAAGTTTCTGTTTTTTCCCCAGAAAATCAGCCGGTGTGTTTAATCATTTTAATTCACGTCGTCCCGTGTGCTGAAGACGCAGGGAAACTGTGACGCTGCTCGAACACCGAACAACAAGCCGTGAATCGAGAGAAAGAATTCACTAATCCATGTGCACGGTTTAGCAAAGTGACAACATAACTCGGTTTTAGTCTTTCCCACTACGGCACCTCTGGGCCTCCATGTCTTCTCTGTAACACAAGATCTTTCTCCGACCTCAATACAGTTTTAAAAACGCTGTAGTCAGACAGATGATGCTCAGAAACACGTCCAGGAACATATTCGTGAAATCCAGTTGCACGTAGTGAGACACACAAGCTGCAGAGACTTTCATTCATTTTTCATTCAAACCTCCAGCACTGTGAGCCTGACCTGTAACTGTGTTACCCGTTATTGTCCCGTTAAATCCAGGCTACACTGGGATAGCGAGGAAACGCGTAAGCTGCAAACGTCCGTGTAGAAATAATGCCGGTGTGACGGGCGATGTGAAATTATTCCACTGGCCTGTACGTTGACATGTTACATCAGCGCGTCCTGCAGCTTCCTGCGTCATACAAATACCTCGCTACAGTAAAAGTGACCTAGTTTAAACAGAGATTTTCTACCTTTGTGTGTCTGGGCCCAGACAGGAGGGACCACGACGCTCTTCGAGGTTCTGTGAGTCTGTTTGTGGAGTTTTGTGTTTGTTTTTGGTCTTTAATCTCAGTTTCTGGACTATTTCTAATTGTGTCCATTTGTCAATTACTATCAGCTTTTATGTCTTTTGACATTGTGTGTCAGTTCTTTTTACGTAATGTGTCCATTTCGTCAATATTTTGACGTTATGTGTTGATTTTTTTTAAGATTTTGTATACGTTTCAACATTTTTGTGTCTATTTTTGTAACAATTTTTTTAACACTGCACCTTTTTTTTACATTTGATGCCCATTTTTTTATTATGTATCAATTTTTTGACATTGTGTAAATTTTTTTAGGATTGCGAGTCTATTTTTTGATTGATGGATTTTGTATGCGCACTTCAACATTATGTCCATTTTTGGACATTTGGTGTCTCTGCAGTTTTGTGTCTGTTTAAATCAGTCTGTGTATTTTTCTGTTTGTTGTGACTTTTTCTTTTTAACTGAGCTTTTTCAAACTAGAAAATGGAAATGAAACTTCAGATGGCGTGAAATCAGGAGGCCGTACCAGATCTACAGAGGTAAACCAGACTTTACAAGCCATAGAATCCCAACTCCTTCTTTCTCGTGAATTACAGAACATACTTTATTCTTTATATATATATGTGAAGATCAGGTAAGTCAGAGGAGACCTCAACTATTTGAATGTTTGACTGAATGATTGAGCTGAATTTAAAATACAAAGACTCGCTTTTCTAGTTTGAAATGCAGGTTTAAAATTCAGACACTCCAGACACTCTTAGTATTCATGAGTTCACCACCGTACAGCAGACCCCCCCACTGCAGAAGGGGAGGTAATGGTTTATTCAATCACTCTCCCCGACTGTCTGCCGTGTTATGACAACCTATTAAACACTAAATTAAATGCGTTACTTGCCCCAAAGGAAGGCGGACGTTTTGCTGAACGTCGGCCGTTTCGATTCTGAAAAGCTGTTTGTTCACCTTTTCTTGCGGCCGTCAGACCGCCGAAGGGGGCCGACGCCACCGGAGCCGCCACAGCTTCAAACTGAGATAAATGGCCCGTCAGCTTGGATGTCGACAGTGTGACTCGGACAACCCAGAATGCCACAGTGTCGGCGTGTGAAGGGCCCGCCGATTGGCTGTGAAAAATGAAATGTCACTGACTGTAACCGAGTCTTTGTCGGCGATGACATTACGCCCCAGCTGTCAGCATCCAGTCTTTTGTGTAATTACACGGCCGACAGCTGAGTGAGCGGGTTCCAGCCACAGTACAAACACATATAAACACTGTATAACCATACTTCATCATCGAGGCAGTTTCACTTCAATACAAATACAACGAATGCATTGAGAATCACACTGTAGCCTACAGACTGAAACACCGTCACATGCTACGTTCACACACTGACAACTCTGGCGAAACTGTTGTTCTGGGGGGTGTTTTGTCTGAATGTTAGTTGATGCTGTTCTATAACCGGATGGTTGTTTTCTGACCTTTTAGCAGACCAGCAGACACACTAACAGCGTCCGCAAACAGTTTTCAACTGTCCTGGTAACTGGAATTGGACAAAACACATTTTTGTTGCTTAGTGAGTTTTGCAGCTTCATACTTGATAATAACTAATACACTGAAGGACTTTGCAGGGTGTAGCAGAGCGTAGGAAAAGGTAGAAGAGCACAGGGGCAGCAGAGACTTGTTAGATACTTCATGTCCCCTTTTGCTTCACTAACCTCCCACTAAACGTTGAAGTTGTCTGTTGACAGGTTTTGTACAGAAACTGTGTTTGTTGAGAAACAGGTAAAAACAAGCCCAGACATTGTTTGTTCAAGTTAGGACATTTTGATTAGTAAAGACATTATGAGAAAACTTGGACACTATTTAAGAGTGAACACGTTTTGGAAAATTCCGTCAGAATTGACCAACTGTTTAAAGTAGATGGATGTTGGACACGTTGAGGCGACACAAAGGTCGGGGTTAGTTTGTGTGCGAGAGGCAGAGATGGTGTGTGATGGAATTAATCACTGATTACTGACCTTCTGCTCCAGTTGGGGACACACCCTCTGGACTGTCCCTGGGGCATGAAGGGGAGCAAAGGTGCAGGGACTTCCTGTCAGTGTACCTGGACAGAGTACAAGCTCATGTCCACCATGACCCCGCCCAACCTCTCTCCCCCCGTCCGTTGCTGCAGTGACAGCAGCATCCATCACGTGTGGATGCAGGCCGACATCCATCTGCAGCGGAGCTCGGCGTCATGGTAACAGGCCAGATCACCATGAGGAAACAAGACTTAAAGCTCATAAACTCTGCAGGATTATTTTATTTCTCGTCCACTAATCAAGAGATTTAGATCCTGTGGCAAGTTTGACTTGTTCCGTACTTTACCTGGTATTTTGCTTCATTAACCAAATGTCCACTGGTCCCGCCTCACGTCCTCTACATCAGCTTTTATCAGACTTGCAGGGGACTGAACGTTTCTACTCATTAGCCAGAGGAGGTGCCGGTGAGAATGCAAGTGTCACCTGCTCATCAGCTGGACTGGACATTAAATGGACATCAGCCTGGTGTCTCCAGGGGGTGAGAACACGTCTGACCAGACCATTCGAGTCCTTCATCTTCCTCCTTGTTGTCCCGGTTTTTATGTTGAGTCTTTCTGGTGTAAAGTAGTTTCATTCAGTTCTGTCGAACCCTGATCCGTCACAGCACCTCTGTAACCTGATGAAACACGTCTTAATAACTGATTCTAAACTCACACCTTTGCATTATTGGAATCTTATTAATTGACAAGCACAAACAACAGAAATGAACCTGCTTTGTGATGAACATTTTCAGACTTGTCTGTTCTGCAGCTCAGAGTGTGAAGGACACGTTCGATCATCACTTACACAAAACTATATTTCTTGTCATAATTGGGAGTTTTAAGATTTTTGTGACCTTTTCTTTTAAGAGGTACTAACAGAAGTCTTTGGCTGACATTGTTCCACTGGACCCCTACATTTTAGAAACCGCAGACAGCCTCCCTCCCTCCCTCCCTGCGCTCCAAAAGTTTCCAGCATTAAATCAAAGTGGAAAATTAATGACAGTCGACAGTGTACCTGAGCGCTCTGTCCCCTACATGCTGGATGTGTAAAAAAAAAAAAAACTTTATTTAGGTCAGAGCATCCCCTCTGGTAACAGTGGATCTTCTGGCTGCTGTTTCTGGAACAGATTGTGTGGGGATTTCAACAGGATGCCTCCATGGCAATAGAGATTAGGCAATTAACCTCCATGTCACTGTAATTATTAAGACTCTTTAGCAAAGAAAATGAATTAATTTCCCAAAAGGTGCCAAACGAAAAGAGTGTCCTGCTGCTCGGCCGCAGAGAAACACGCAGCAGCACAACGCCGACGGGTAATTAGAGGAAATTAAGAGAGAAAGACGAAGCTTTTCGAGGCAGAGAGGTGCAGGAAGTCGAGTGACGCTGTGTTTGTTTTCCTCGGAGGCCGAGCAGAACCGGGGCTGCGTTGTGATATTAAATATGAAAATATGAAAAAACAACAAAAGAAATTGTTACTTGGAAGAAACGCAACAGACAAATCAGCAGTGGACAGGTCCTTGAATGTGATATACTGAGAGCTGAGGACTGATCTGTCTTCAGTCTGGGATTAGGTTGCATCCTCACACCCTGGACTGTTCGGACCCGGACGCCCACAGAACTTTAAAACCTTTTATCTGTTAACGTGACCACGTGTTGCCTGCAGACAAAGAAATTTTCAGGTCGCCAGGTGAGATTACGCTGCTGCTTTAATGCAAACGTGTCCGAGGAGCTGAAAGGAACGATCGCAGGCTGAACCAGGGCAGCACGTGCTCTGCTAAAGCAACGAGGCCTCCTCAACGTCACATGCATCTGCACAACAACACACATCTAAAATAAAAGCCCAGTTTATTTTATAGGAAATCTGAATGTGTGTCTTCCTCGCTGAGTCCAGCACTGTCCCTCCTGCGATGTTTGTATCCAGGTTCACAGCTCAGGAGACCAACACCGTCATATTCTCACTTCTCTCTCCGTGTTTTCATGAAAAAGGAAAGACGGAATTATTCTCCCCGCTGTGAAATATTTCTCTCTGTTGCATGTTTTACACGCCGCTGCTGAGATCGTATAAAGCAAACTGACATTAAAACCACTTAGACAAAATCACTTTCACTTCCTGTGACCGTAAATGGAACAACAGAGACTCGTTTGAAATGGCTCTCCAATAATTAAAGAGCGGCGACAGTTCTGCAGTGTTAATATTAACATCCTGTACGTCCCCTGCTGCTCTGTTTGATGGACGTGTCTGAACATGTGGGAGGACGGAGGAGCCGCCGCCACCCACATCGTCTGTACTTTAATGATTGATATCCACCTCCAGCCGCTCCGCCGGCTCGTTAATTACATCTGAGCGCGCTGAGGATTAATGAAATCAGCGTCGTCATCTCAGCAAGGAGAGGTCAGAGGCCAGAGAGGAAACAGAGGGAGCCGTGTTAGTGAGTGGGAGGATCTGATGCTGCAGGATATGATGCTATTTTAATTAGTATATTATGGCAACATGGGTATTTCCGGCTCACGCAGTTTCAATGACGTAGTTAAAATACGGGGTGAGACGACAAATCCTGAAGTAAATGTTGACGTGAAGTATGTATTTAATCTGTTCTGCTGCAGGGTGATGGGTCACACCTGGGAAGTACAAATACTTCAAATTCTGCAAAGATCAGTTTACACAACTAAACACAGACAAAATCTGAGGAAGTCAAGGGACCTTTTTGACATGGAAAGTAAAATAAGGGTAAATAAAAAATCTTCTGAAGATGATACTGGTAATTTCTGTTGATAAAACAGATGATTCAGGGCCTTAGACTGACCCCAAAGATTGTGGATCATCAGATGGTCTGACTCACCCTGGCGGCCGAGCTCTGGAGATTTTCCGTGCTGGTCCAACTGGGAATGAAACCCTGAAGTAACTGACATGGAAAAACCAAATCAAATCAAAACTTTATTCATTCGGCACCTTTCGGACAGATTAATGCATTTCAAAATGATTTACAGGTGAAAGTTAATAAACAGGTGAACCGACCAAAGATGTGAAAAGATAAAAATAATCACAAAATTGATGAGAACGCTCACTAAACATTTAAAACTAAATCAGATAAAATAATAGGGAAGTTGGCAACAAGGAATTAAACAAGGACAATAAGACATAAGAGTCTTGAAATTATAACTAACAAAACAAATAAAATTTTGAAGAAAATATCACTATAGGACACATGACAGGAATAAAAGAAAGAAAATGTATTTTATTCAAAAGCCAAGAGTTTAGGAGATGTTGTGGTGGCCCAGATGTTCTACATTAAATGTTAATTAGTGTCTGACATTTTATAAATGTTTATAAATGTTTTTATTATAATAAAATGACTTTATTCTAAAAATGTGACTAATCCCAAAGAAGCAGCTTCTGCTGTGGAAAAGAACTAAAAGAAAAGAAAAAACGTTGTGACAAACCAAGACGAGAAGGTAAAATGAGGATGATGACGTTTAGTGCGTTTGGTTTGTACTGAAGCTGAATTTTCAGAGCGTGTGTGTTATAACAGGTGCCCAGGTTCTTTTCAGCAGGTAGCGGATAATTCGTTTATCCCGGTGATTAGAGCTCTGCTCATTAAACGCTGCCATGCTAATGCGAGCGCGTCTGCATTGGTCTCAACAAACACTAATGACAGCAAATCATTAGGCCTCAGAAGACCTTTTGAAGCTTGGAAACTGAGCAGGAGCTGAGCGCTGCTGTCTCCAGTCAGACGGAGACGGCGGGAAAAGTAGCGCCAGCCACTGGACAGAACTTTGCATAGTTCTGGTGTTTCATGTTCAAACTTTGTGAAATCGCCAAAAAAACCCCAAACCGTTCAACGTCATCCGCTCTGCTGTACCAGGTCTAGTGGTTATTCTGTGGTGGAGGTTTTGGCTGGAGCAGTCTTTCGGGACCCCGGGACAAACCCTCCAAGGAATTTCATTACAGTGGATCAAAAACAATCAGCAGCCTCTGACATTGTAAACCACCAAATCTTCCTGTTTGCAGTCCGGTGGCTCAGGTCCTACCTGCCGGAGTGAACCAATGAGGTTGCTCGACAGGAGCAGCTTTTACTCGTCAGTGCCATTGCGCTAGCAGAGCTCTGTCTGATCTCACTGTTCATTTGTTTCCACTGTCTTCCTGTGGATGGAAATACTGATGATCAGGAAACGTGGGAAACAAAGACTTTTCACTGCTCGTTTTAAGTTTCTGAGTGGTCCAGATCTGAGTGAAACCAGCCTCCATCGGTATCAGTGAGGACCCATGTAATGTGTCGGATGATGCAGCTGGTGAAGTGTGAGTAACGATACCAAAGCCTTTACTTTCATATCAGGTTAAAAATTAAACTCTTGTTATCTTCCTTTACTTTTGCATGTAAATAACCAACAACACTTCTGCATTAAAGTACAAAAGAAATGCATATAATTTAGTTTTGCCATCTGTTATTTTAAATGCGTGCGTGCAGTGAACCTGACTTTAATTCTCGAAAATAACTGATCAGGACAAGTGTAGGACTTCAGTGATCATTGTTCAGCGTCTGCCTGTCTGCACCGGGGACTAATTATTATTCGGTGGATCAGCATTTCCAACAGCTGGAGTGAAAGTCTGACAGCGGCTTCACATTCAGGTCACCTGTGTCTCGTCAACTCTGCCCAAAGCTGTTTTCACACAATGACAAATGGATTATAAAGAAAGAAGAAGTTATGGAATTATAGCGAAGGAGCCGTGTGTCCTAATGTTGGAGGAAGCTTAAACTCTAAGACCAGCAGTTCTTGTTGACACACTTTTAAAGCTGGAGATCTGATCTGTATGGACGCCGAATCCCGCCCCTGTTGAATAATTAGGTCGCAGGCTGGCGCCCCGCCCTGACCGCGTGTCCCTAGGCAAGACACCGACCAACCACCCGTCCCCAGGCAGTGCGATGCCAGGTACCCAAACCCTAAGCCCGGCAGAAATTGGAAGGGTTGAGTCAGGAAAGGCAGCTGGTGTATAAATGGGCCCAATCAACATGCAGACCAATGAGCTGCTTTGTTGAGGGTCAAAGGTCAAGGTCATCATGACCTTGTGTCTGTCCTATTCATGGACGTGATAATCACAGGAACGACTCAATGGGCTTTTTCAAAAACTCAAGGATGACCTGGTTTGCTATTGGTCACAGGTCAGTCCGACATCACGGCCGTCTCACTCTTAGTCTCCCAGGATCCCCTGCAGAGATCCTGCTCGCGCAGAAACACTCGACCTTGTTTTTGCCTATAAAGCTGTTTTATTTTTTCCGTGTTGACCACGTTGTCCGACTGGGGACAGATTAATATCTTTTAGACATTTTTTTAACTTCATCATTTATTCCTGTTAGCAGACTAACAGCTCTGCCTCCAGTCTACACTCTCATTTTTCTTCCCCCCCCTCTCAGAGATGGCACATCTATTATAACGGGGGGCTTGCGTTTCCTGGAAGCCACTTCTAGGGGAGTGGTTAGCTCCTGTTGATGAATGTTAGCTAATCGCCGGTGTCAGACACGGCGTTCTCCATCATTTATCACATCTTTAAAGGACGTCCCTCTGAGAATATTAACCACCACTCCGCTCTTTAAGAAAGTCTTCAGTGATTTTACAGCGGCTCTGTCCTGACATCAGATCAGGTGACTGGGGGGAGCTCCAGGCTCGACCGGGAGCAACGGTCCAGATAAGACGAACTACTTCAAACGACTCCGACAGAAACTTCATCACAGGGGAAACATGTTGTATCACAGCAGGTTTTTTTAAAATTACTGCTGCATTTATTGAGACTGCAGAAGTAAATGAGCATCAGAACTGATGTGTGACACATCTGCACATCTTTATTAATGTTCACGGGTTTACACAAGTAACTTATTACGTCGATCATCGCACTGGAATGAAAGTGATGGGAAACAGGAGACATGAGCAGCAGGAAACGACGATGAATCCATACTGTGGTGCTATGAGCTCAGTTATAAAACGCCTTTATGATACATATTTTCGTTTCCACCTCCTCCCGGTGCCTCAATAGCCTGGAATATTGCAGCATATTGTTACACTTGCGCTTCTTAAATATTCCATTTTATGTGCAGCTTCCTCTGGCAGAGTGGTCAATCAGAAGTGATAAATCACACACAGAAGACGTTTGTATGCATTTTTATTCCCCCTTCCATATTTTGCACCTTGGAACAGGAAAAAGTTATAATAAATATTACATGAGACATAACAGACTTTAGCTGTGGCACTTTGCTTCTTTTTCAGATGCACCGCTCTTAAAAATTTGCATTAAAGTAGTGTTTATAAAAAGGCTGAACAATCTTTTGTTAATATGTTTCTACCTGTTCTGAACCTTCTGAACTTTTCCTCCAGAGCCATTAAGAACGTTCACACTCCGACTGTGTGATGTGCGGATGTTGGGCTAGATTGTCAATTTCGGGAACCTTTAAAATGATGCAGGTGCAGTTCCCAGATTGACGACTGCAAAAAAAGATTTTCAGCAGCAGCAGCAGCATTGCACGTGAAAGACTATGCATATACATATGTTTATTAAAAGTAAATAAAATTAATTGGTTTCTGCTGTACATGAAGATGGAAAAACAATTAGCTTTTAGTTATTTGAAACATTAAACTTTATCATCTCGAGACCCCCCCACACTGCACCCACCCTCTGACACCTTTGAACAACAGCTTCTGAGAACTCACACACACACACACACACACAAACCCTGCATCAAAGCTGTGAGTCTGAGTCTGTTTTCAGCAATGTTTGTACGAGCTTTGTTGTGTCCCAATACTTTTGGAGGGGACTGTAATGCAACGCATCTACCAAAGTCGGAATTCCAAGATAAAACAAAAAACAAAAATACAGGCTGGAGAAAATGTTCAAAAATGATTTGTAGTTACAGATGTCAGGTCAACTGAAGAGGAAGAGTCACTCAAATTAGTTGAGCTCCACTGAACAATTAGAATCAAAATAATAAAGTAAATCTAAAGTAATTAATTCACAATGTTTGTCAGTTTGTTTTAAAGACTTTTTTTTTTTAATCATTTGTAGAAATGACGCGGTGTTAGGACACAGCTCGTACCATTCAGCACCTGTGAGCTTCTCTTGTTCCTGTGAACAAACAAGAACGAAACAGCCGAACACTGAGGCTTCTTCCAGAAAAAGAACGATGACAAAGAGTCGCGTGTGTTGGTTAATGAGCTGCACAACTCTTACATTACCAGGAAAACAGAAACAGATAAAGAATTAATAAAAACGCAGCGTGAACTTTCTGTGGCAGCATCACAAACCATAAAACAATGTGAAAACAGAGAGAACGGATTTATCCTAACCTGCTCTGTGGATCAGCACCTCCAGCGTTCCCACACTTTACCCGGGACGTCCAGTAAATCCAGCTGGTACATTCAAATATTCTTCGGCTTTTGTTTTTCATTGTGAGGCTGGAGTCGCTTCCTCTTCCACTTGTCCCTCCATGCTGCTCTGGTTAACACGGGTCTCTCTCAGTATTACAGATGTGTTCCCCAAATGATCCATCTTTACCTAATGATTTAGAAATAAGAAACTTAGCGAAGAAGTCGCTGAGGGGAGAGAATCTTGGCTAATTTAGATGTTCGAACTCTTTTCGTCTTGCAGCTGCAGCTTCATCAATCTATAATCTCTGAGTTGGAAACTCTCTGTTTTTGGCTCCTGTTCAGGATCTCTCTGTTCCCCAGCTGTCCCTAAGATTCACCATCCCCTGGAAATTTCCGACCTTGTCGACTCATCACCGCCGCTCCTCGGGGAAGAGCTGAAATACCTACAGCTCACGCTGAGCTCGAAGCTCTTGCTGTGCAAGATGCTTATTGTCCTTTCACTTTCTTCCTTATTCAAACAGTTTTAAAGGTTTTAAGGTAAATGTAGCACAAGAAGCATTCGAATTTTCCAGTTTGCGTGTTGGAAAGTGACTTTTTATTACTTCCACCACATCTGTAAACTACCGGACAAAGAAAAATTAAAGGATTTGGGCGATTAAACGAAGCTTTCCTAATTAAACAAACTGCTCTCAGCAAGCTGCCAAAGCACATTTGTGAACAAGAAGAGTAAACTCTTTAAAGTTGTGAGCTCCCTGTCCTGGCCCAGCTCAGTTCGGCTTGGCTCTCCTTGTCAGGCCCCATGATTTGTGGGTCTCACAGGAGAGGAATGGGAGGAACTCCTCTAGGTTAAAATCTGCAAACAATGAGTCTTCTGTGGTTGTGATGGATGGTGCACATCCCGGCCCATTTGTCTGTGCTTTACGCTCTCCGGTATCAATTGTTAAAGAAACTTTGCTTAACATGCAGTCCTGAATGTTGGCCGGTCAGAGCAGAGCAGAGCAAAGAAAGGAAGAGGAAGACGCTAAGAAAGAAGATAGATAAGATGGATGTTCACTCGACTCTGGGCGAAATTAAGAAGCCTGGTTTCTAGTATTTTTAATTCTAATTCTAAGACGACACAAAGTCACAAAGATAACGAAAGACTTTCACGGTGTGGCAGAAACTTTAATTTATTGCTTGAATTTAACCTGAATAATATCATTAAAATGCAAAGAAATCCGGGGAAGTCCTCACTTTATCCTCACATTTAAGCACTTGCCGATACCGAGTACAGATACAAGTACTAAACTGTTTTGCTGAAAGTATGAGTCACTGGACGGTAAATTACTCAACAATTCACTGTTAAGCAAATCTCACAAGAACAGAAATTCTCACACATTCTTCTGCCTAAACAAATATGGCGGTCACTGGTGTTTAATGAACCGAGCAGCTTTTCCTGAAGAGAAAACAAGACAAATAAAGCACAGATTGGTGGCAAGATCCTGTAGCATCCACAGAGAAAATGACAAAAAAACATTCTTGAGAAGCATGAGTATGACCGTGTGGCGTAAATACAGTAAGATAGAAGCTGAATCATTGCTTCAATCCTAAATATAAAGTCTTCGGTGTGAGCAAAAACTAATGTGTGAGTCTTAACGTTCCAATACTTTTGGAGCTGACTGTAATGCAGCACACGTACCAAAGGAGCGAATTTCGAAATGACAATAGCAAAACTTCAACAGTCAAATAATTACGTGTTTTTTTTTTATCGAAATATTCTCCATAGCGATGTTGATGCCTCACGGAACAGACATATTTGTTTCTAAACATTTGTGAGCGAGGCTCGTCCAGCCTAATTTCTTTCGTCTTCTTAGTAATTCAACTGCCTAAGGGGCTGTGCAGAGTGTAGCAGAGCATAGCAGAGTGTAAACGGCGAAGCACAGCTGTGTTGGAGCAGATAGTGGATCAGAGTGGACCGGGTTTGAATCTTGTGTTAGCACTCGCTCAAAGTGCCTAATGCAGCTTGATCTTGTTAACTGTGAACAGTAGTGAGGTGTGGACCAGAATTCATTCAGCTTTTGATATGGATTCATTGATTGTTTTTTGGAGCTTACTGATGTTTTTGGGTTTGTTCCCGCTTGCCAAATACTTTAGTTCGAAAGTTTGTCTTAGCTTCCGTGCAGGGATGAGGCACATCTACTACATCAACACATTAAACTCCAAGCGAAATGATTTGGAGTTATCACGTTTGTGTTTCGTCCATCTGTGTCCAACGACAGAACTGCATTCAATCGTTAGCACGCTGTTCCACTTCTTTGCCCCTGAAAACCATTGTTACATCCGCGTGCCATCATCCCAACAATTAAAAGTTTACGAAGAGAAGATGAAAACTTTTACTCTTGATTTGAAGATACGGTTTAAATTTGCAGGCAAAGTCTAAAGCTGTGTATTTTTAGCATCTTTTGTCATCTCTGTACAAACAGCCAATCCATCGGCTCCTTGCAGGACCGGCGATTTGCTTCATGTCCCGCCACCGTTGAGCTAATTGGACCTCCAGAGGAATAATTAGGCGACTCGATGAAAGCGACCAGGCTTTTTGGCTTCGCCAACAAGCCTCATTTTTCTCCCTTTTGTACTGCCGCTCATGGCGCTTTGCCGTCGCCGCAGGAGATACCGTCTGCACGGGGTCTGACGAAACCATCTATGCTTTGGTGACACCACAATGTCCGTGTCTGTAGCTTGGTTTAATGCCGTTAAGACTGATCATTCTGAGGCAAATAGAAACCACAGAACTTTGGTTCTTGTGAAACTTTCCAGATGAGTTTGCTTCTGCGCATGTCGTTCTGACGTTATGGGCTTGTGGTTTTCACCGTTCACATAATTGATGTAAACTACAAGATTCAAGCTCAGCAGATTAGTCATTCTGGTTCCAGTTGGACGCACCCGGCCAACGTCAAAGAACCAGTGTTAACAAATACACCTGTTGCTGTGGCTTCAGTCGGCCTTGTCTGGGCCCACAGTCGGTGCTAGAGCACAAGAAAAAGACAAAGCCCGACATGTAGGAAGCAAAAGACCCGACCGAGTACAAACGTCTTTACAATTTTCCCCACAGATGGTTTGTAACTACGTCTAACAGAAGATATGTCCACAGGTGGGACAAAGTCATTGTTTTCCCAAGTCCCAAGTCATCATGTGGAAAACTGTATCAAAGGTAAAGTCATTCAGTGCAAATCAAATATTACTAGTAACTGCTGTTCTTTAATATTATTATTGCTTCAGTTTAACATAAAAATAATAATGTGGAAATATATATTGTTTAAAATAATATGCAGATTGATTTGATGATAGATTAATTTGAAGGTTGATTTTTCATTCAGACAGAGAGTGAAGTAACAAAAATGGTGAAGGAGTGTTGAAAAGTTATAGTAGAATAATATGCAGCCGGCCACTCGTCTTCTCAAGCTAATAAAGAGGGAGGGGGCGTGATTCTGTAGAAGTTCACCTCATTCATTTCACTTTTAATGTTCAGCGCATAGTTCACTCAGTAGTGAGCAGGAAATTGACAATTACGGCACTTTCCTGTTGTTGCCCTGTTTGCATCATCACTAACATCTGTTTGAGTCGTGTGAATGTAATAAAATGGGCGACATTGCATTGTGGGATTGTTACCAGACAGTAGGGAACATGCATGTGTGTGTGTTCTGCTTTTAGTGTTGCATTGTGGGTGTCAAGCCGCTCACCCTCACACACACACACACACACACACACACACACACACACTCTATTTTGTGGAACTTTCACCTGGAACTGACTGACAGCTTTAGGTCCAGATGTGGATTCACACAAAACCCAACCGTTGCGTGTCATTCTGCTTCATGTGTAAAACGTGAAAGGTACAACTGCTCTCGAAATATCTGTGGTGAAGTCCAAAAAGTAAAGTACCAACATTTTGTTCTTAAGTGAAGGATTTAAGTCAATGTCCGTGGTTAAATCCCAGCACTGCTGGTTCCTTTTCGGCAGACTTGAAGTGAAATCAGACTCAAATTGTGCTGCCGAGAGCGACCGCCTGTGATCTTACTACACGATATCTGTGTGTGTGTGTTGGCCCCCGCTGATGATCCACTAATGACAAATGGATGGAACGAGCCGGCCCCTCGATGGGGAGCCAGCCGTGTGAAGTCATGTGCAAAATTGATATTTGAGGACAGCTGATGCATTGTGGGAGTCAGGTCTGCTCAGTGTCATTGGCTCAGTGTCACCGCGATGCTACACTGACTCTGTTTCTATCACAGCTTCATCCAGACCCCCCCCCCCCCCCTACCCACGTGAGGAAGGTGAGGGAGTTGTCTTTAGAAAATAGTCAAACAGCCTCAGGGAGGATGGTCACACTCTTATGAAATTACTGAAGCAGCTTCAATGACTGTTTGCATGTAGACGATCTGCACGAGGATTAAATAAAGTTTGATGGTGAATCAGCTGCAGCAGGAGCAGCCGGTTAAGTCCGATTGGTTGGTCGGACGCAGGGAGAGAGTCAATCTGGGCTGTTTGTGTCTATTTCTGACACTTTTCATCATACAAAACTTGTATAATCCATGTTTAATGTTGTGGCTCATGGTCCATTACACCGAGGTTCGAACCACGTCGGACGGATCCAGCGTTAAACTGCAGCCTCCTGACATTTAATCAGCTCCGTTGTTGATATGATTTTCCAGAACCTCAGTTTGATGATGGAGCAGAAGAAGCACATGTGTTCGACATCCACTCATCCACAGCCTGCACAACCCACAATAAACCACACCACAGTGTGTGTGTGTGTGTGTGTGTGTGACCTGCCGTTGCTGTTACCCAGAACAAACGGTTGTGTGTGTTCCGCAAACAAGGAACTTCGTTTAAAGTTTCTGTGTTGCCTAATTCAAACGCAATAAAAATGCCTAATTTAAAACTACCGTGATGATGTACATGCTGATGTGTCGTCCTTGAGGTTCTGTATGGGACGTTCACTATCTCTGTCCACCTTTTAGCTTTTGACAGTCAGCCGACGGTGTTGTCACTGTTTCTTTACCATTTTAGTGGTGACTGGTAAATACAGAACAAGATACAGATGTTGGGAGCGTCTGTCTAAATTCAGTCTGTGGTTATGATGTTTGCAGCCTTTCTCCCATGTTCTCCCTGTTCTTGCCTGGGTTTCCTAAAGACGTGTGCGTTCGGCTAATTAGATGACGTGTGTCTGTCTGTCTGTCTGTGTCTTGGCCTGTCCACGGTGGACGCCGCCTGTCGCCCCATGACGGCCGGGACAGACTCCAGCAGACGATGGATGAAAACTCCCGTTTAAAATGTTTGAACAGAGTCGTATGAACCAATGCAGTCGTGTGTTTGAGTCCCGACGTCATATGAATTTTTTATCTTCCCTCCACGTCTTTCCTGTATTTCTGTCCCTCGTGGCCTGTTCTGTGAATATTTGCTTGTACAAATAAAAATAAACATGAAGCAGGTAAACGTGAACCGATTCTCCCCCCGATGATCAATGACACCAAATTAAACCTGGTTTTGGGGTTTTTCCAGCGGATAGAATAAGAACAGATGCTGCGTGTTCCCGTGACACTGAAGGATGAACTTCTCCCCGCTGATTTATTTCACACAAAACGTTTATTTATCGCTGGAACTCACGTCCTTCTGCTCGGCGTGGATTTGAAACAGAAGCCCGCAGCCCCGGACACTTTCCTCCCGGGACCGAACAGCTCGCCGCCTCCCTCTGCGGCCATGATGGATGATGTAGGAGAGCAACAAGACACGTTTCCCATGAGGCTTAGCGTCTCACTGCAGGTTAAACAGCACTCAACGCAGAGCTGCTGCACAGATGTTTGATTCGTGACACTTCAGACTAACATCTGAAGCGGAAACCATGAGGAAATATAATTAGCAAAGCAAAGAAATGTTACATGTGATTAAAAAATTGAAATTGGAGGAAGTGAAGGAAGAGTTTTTGTCTGGCACATTTTCTGCGTGTGACAACAAAGTTAGTTGGGATCAGAACATGTGCATCCAATCACGAAAGATTTATCAGGCAAAACGCTTTTTGTCACAATTTACGTGACAGGAATGATCTACATGCTGCAACATTCAGAAGCAGTTAAAGCCAACACGTGGCTTTTTGTGCCACAGGGTCAGCGGTTCGATCCCTGGTCCCTCCTCACTGCGTGTCAAAGTGCCTGCATGTCAGCCATCGCCATCGTGTGTGTGTGTGTGTGTGTGTGTGTGTGTGTGTGTGTGCCAAATTACTCTAAGACGCTGTGGATAAAAGCGTCTGCTAAATGTAAAATTAAACGTGTTAGAAATAAAGAACGTCATTTCCATCTTGGATTGTAATGAAGGACCATCGTTCATTTCGGTTGGATTCAGTTTCCACGAGGACGATCTCACCGACATGGACTTTTCTTATTCCACTCTTCCTCTCCTTCCTCCTCTCACATTTCTATTTATTCTTTCTTCCTTCTTTTCTTACCTTATTTCATTTATTTCTATTGATTTTTCTGTTCTTTACTTTCTCTTTGTCCGTCCTCTAAACCTTTCTCCATCTTTTTCTGTCTCTCTGCGATTCTTCCTACTCTTACATCCTAATTTCATCTATTGTTCTTTCCTGTCACCTTTTTATTTTTGTGTTACTTTCCATTTAAGATAATTTCCCTTTTTTTCATTTCCTTTTTTCTTTATTGCCTCCTGTTACAGCCAGTGACTTACAGGTTCTGTGTATTAGAATTTCCTCAATTCAAACGTAACAGAAATAAATCTGACTGAATGTGGGAAAAGAGAGAAAAGAGACGCAACAATCCAAGAAATTAAGGACAAGAATAAAGAAAAGTATTAAAAAGAACAGACTAAACGATTGAATGAAGGAAGGAGAGCAGGATATAAGGATGGACAAGGTGGAAGGACAAAATTAAGAGAGAAATTGAAGGAAGGAAGGAAGAAGTGACGCTTTAAATTACAGCCCGTGACTTCCAGGGTCAGTACAGGGAACTTACTGTGACCTCTCTGTGGTCTGGAGAATAGCAGGGTAACAGGATGAGACTGAGAAAAATACTTACAGTGCAAGTATTTCGTAGTTAAGTTGAACTTATTAATAACTATTGAACCTGTGATTATGTTTAGTGTTTTCATTGGAAAAACGTTAAAAAAGCACGGCGCTGATCCAGCAGCCGTCACATCAGAGGAGGAAGTCGTTCCAACAAGGTTTAATTTAGAAGACTCCTCTGCTGAGCCGTGCAGATGATAAATGTCTCTGGGATGTAATTTAGCATGTGAAGCATGAAAACCGAGGCGGCACGAGCTCAGGGGAGACGGGGAAGCTTCCACTGTGGCCTGCTGGGAGGCCGGAGAACGAATCGCCCGTCCACCGGATGTGGCGGCAGCGGGCTGGGAATCGCCACCTCAGTCCTCGTCTCACCTTCAACAAACCGCTCTGACTCCACCATTAATCATCTGCAGGCAGTGTTGTCTCTCTGCCCCCTCCCCGACACGTCTCCGAGGGACTGACCCCCGCTGACGCTGCTTCCTTCGGGACTCGGGTCCGTACCATCGTAGCTGCTTCCGTCTCCTGCTCCTCCTCCCACTGAGCTCATTTGCCTGTTAACGTGTCTCTCTGTCCTCGTAACCTCCCCTGTCCCGTCTCTTTAAGGTTGTCACGGGAACGTCAACCTCACAAATTACCAGACAACGCTACAGAGGCGAGAGTGTGAGGACAGAGAGAACATTATTAAAATCAACAGTGTCCCTCACATAGGACACGTCACCTGTCCACATGATAGTTTGGTCTGAAGTGTCATAAGAACTGGATTGATTCTGACTGAACATTTGAGGGAATATTTTAAAAAACGTGGGTTTAGAAAAGACGAACCGCGGAGCTGCTGACGTGATTTAACTGTTTTACTGAACGTTACAGATGAACACGATAATCCAGGCGACTGTGTGGGGGCTGTTGAACATATGATGCAATTAGAAAATGTGCAGAAAGATCAAAGCTGCAAAGTGCAACTTTTGAGGGCGTCCAAAAACGTTAAACCAGCTTGGGAACTTGGATCATTTCCATCGGCTCAAAAAATCGGTGGATAAATGGATCCCGGGATGGACTTTTCTCACCTTTCGCTTCCTTGTTCACTGTGGACACACACCCTTTATTTCTTCATTTAGTTCCCCGTGTCCAAACTCTCCGGTTCCACTCACCTGTTTTCTCTCCTGAATATTGAACATATTTTACCCCAGTTTTCATTTGTCATGTCCACAAAATTTTAATTATCATAAACACTTGATAGCAGTTGTTGCTGCCAAATGTGGAACAACCAGTTATCAGGTTTTTTGGGCGATTATCTTTTCATGTGGGGCAAAGCAGGTTTGGAAACGTTTATTCCGTTAATAAACATTTAAAAGTCGTTACACAAATGCACGTAAAATTACTTTTTTACAGCACTGCAACAAAGTTCAGCTGGACTTAATGATGCAGGTTTAAAATGTTCCTTCTAAACGAATATTCAGAGAAAGTTACGAACTGCAGCTTTCAGTTCAGGATTAGTTATCACCTGCTGAAGAACTTGTTCTTGGGTCCTTTTGTTCCCTTCGTGAGTGTCTCAGTTCTCAGGTCCAGGTCTGTGGCTGCACAAGTGCATCATTAAATAAAGCAGCTCCTCTAGTAAAAGGGCAGCGGATCCATGGGGGGATTAGTGGTTCGCTGGGAGACGATGGATCCTTTTTAAAATCATAGCAGAGCTGCGTGTTTGCACATATCCGGCACCGAGGTTTTACTGCAAGTTTCTGTGACTTTTCCTCCTATATGTCAGAACCCCCCCTGGGCGACGGGGGCAGGTGCAGCTGAGGTGTGTTAACAGGATTACAGGAAGGTTTTTGTTGTCAGCTGGCCACTTGGTCCAAAGCGACAACAACCAGAACCGATGGATTCAGGGCCAGGCAGAGATTCCTGAATGTCACTGTCATGATTCGGTCCCTCAGCTCCACTTCCCCCTGGACTCTTATTTTGTCACCCACTCTTCTCCACATCCTGTCCTGCTCCACAATTACTCCGCCAACTTCATCACCCTCGTTTGTCCTCAACTGGTTTCACCTGTTCCCCCTGTCAATTTATGCCTGGACTTCACCACAGCTCAGGGCCAGATTCTTGTCATTGTTCCCATGTCGTTGCTTCTGTGTCAGTGCTCCCGTGGACTACTCTGTCGTTTGGACTGTTGGACACTCTCTCTGGCTTTTGGACTCTTTGCCAGTTTTTCCCTGTGGTCTGAGGTTTGGTTTCTGCCTTTTTGTCTGTTCTGCCGGTATTTCCCGTTTCAGCCTGCCCTGTTTCTCCTTTTTCTCGGTTTTTCTTTGTTTCCCCTCGGTTTAAGTTCAATTTAGTTATTTGTTCTGCCCGGTGTTGTTTCTGTCCCTTTTGTTTAGTACAATAAAGTTTCATGTTCTTTTGCACTCCCTCTCGTTGTCCTTCTGGGCCTTTAAAAATCCTCACTTGTGACAGTCCCCTTCTTCTCCGCTTCACTGATCATCATGTCGGGGGGGGGGGCATCGTATATATCCATGTAAACAACTGCCACATTCAGTCCGAACCACCTCAGCCATTTAAAGAATTAGAAACTCTTTGTTCCACCTGCTGATGAGTCTCTGTCCTGATTCACAGTAGATCTGTGCTGCAGATGTTGGAAAACTGTTTCAGCAGTTAGTTATTGCTTTTATTCGTTGTAAATACTGCTGCTTGCTACTGCTGTGTCATTTTTTTCCTTGCATTTTCCCATTTTTACCTCTTCATCTCTCATCTCCAAAACAAATGAACAATTTAAACTAAGACCTTAACGTGTCATTCTCTATATCTAAAATATTGTCAATGTCAGGAGCGTGAAGGTCAGACTGGATGAGTGACGCTGTGGTCCTACCTCTAACCTCCCATTCTCTTGTTTAATTAACTACTTCCTGTTGCAGACATCTGACCTGAAGCAACACCGCACTAGTGTGGCCTGGGTTGGTCGGCGGCTCCATATCTGCTGCGTCGCTGCAGGTTTTTATTTACCTGCCTAATGGTTCCTGCTCTTTGTCTGACCGGCCTGTTCGTCCATCAATTATCTGCAACCACAAAAGTGCAAATCAGTTTCTAAAGAGTCTTTTGTCCATCTCTTCAACCAGCTGTCATCACTCTCAGCTTATTATGCAATGACTCCACCAATCAGTCTGGAACAATATTGGACAAATCCTTCTCAAACCATCACACCCACCCTGGAGTCTGACAGATAATCATTATAAAAATTAGAAACATACATTTAACACTTTGTAAAAATGATTTCCTTTGAAGCAGAAATTATGTGGAAGTCACAGCAAAATTTCATCCTTCAGCACCGAGACACAAACTTTTGAAATAGTGAACAGAATAAATATTAGTCATCCCCTTCAGGGTTTCACAATATAATAAGCGAAAAGGTTTTTTTTTTTCCAGCCAGAGCAACATCTTAGCAGAGTTGACTCCTCTACACAAGGTTGCTTTTCCAGAAGTGACACAGCAAACAAATGTTCCCGTATGACAAGAACTGACATCAGAACGGATATCATTCATAACTCACATGCACCGTCTAAGAAAATGCAGGAGACTTTGACGTCTGCAGAACTTAATGGTGCTGAGTGGTTTCCTAATGTTTAGCATAAAGTCGGGACTACACACGATGCCAAACTTTTCCACCATAACATGAAGAAATGCAGGTTTAACCGACAGTTCAGCAGGACAATCTACTGCAACATAAAAAAATTAAATAAAATATCAAGTGAGTTACAATAACTAAGTGTGGTAGTGTAATATAGTTCACATCATGCCAGACTTTAACAGTGTGTCTGTGTATTATTGAGAACACTTAAATAAAAATACAGAAATCCCAACTGGTTTTATAATTTTAATCTGCTTCTATATTTTTAAAAGAAAAACACCCAAAAACATCCTATTTGCAATGTGAAATCAGGCATTATAGGCCACGACAAGCAGAAAAAAGTTTAGAAGATAAAGACAAATCAGTTACCACCTATTGTTTGAGTCCGGGAACAGTTTGCTCACACTCTGTAGCTCCAGTGCACGACAGACTCCAAACGACCACAAACTTCATGTTACATCCGGACAGAATAAACGCGAGCGGGTGATCGACTGCAAAACAAACTGCTGCCGGATGATCTTTGGATTTGCTGTTTATTAGAATTAACTGTTTATTTCAAATGCTTAAACTGCCACAGGAACATTTTTTAGAAGCTCCAACGAACGCTAAAGTGAAATAGTCCATAATTTCAGACATCACACTGCTCCTCACACAGATTTTCAGAGTAAGAGTCCTCAGATTGAGCCGAGCGTCTCTGAGTCTTTCTAAAGAAACTCTGTTCCAGATTCCCACACTGAGGAACACTGCTGGAATATCAAATGTGCTGGTCTGAAGGAGACACACACACACACACACACAGACCATCGTTCTCACAGCACAGGGCACATTTTAATGGCATCATGTCAGTGAGGCTGGCAGGGTTTAATAGAGCTCTGCTGACTCTGGTTTAACATTCACACACACAGTTTGCATCAGGACTGTGAGGCTGCAGATGAAACGGCTCGAGTGTGTGTGTGTGTGTGTGTGTGTGTGTCCTGCCAGGATCTTTACTATTCACTACGCTGAATAATAAAAAGTCTTTAAGAGATTTCTGATTTATTGCTTTTACTTTTTTGTAGTTTTGTTCGTAAATCCCATGGAGGCCTAAAGTAAAACTGTCACATTCAGGTAATAAACCTCAGTCGACATGCAGCTGACAATTGTAACAAAACTAATAAAATTAAGTTCAGGCCTGGGACAGGAGCCATGTTGCTTGGCTTTATCACAGTATTTAAAAAAAAAATCTGAAGCCACTGTTTATTTAGTGTTTTTAATGTGTTTTGTTGTTGGTTACGTTTGACAGAAGCAGCTTTTTTTGGGGAGGGTTTGTAGATAGGAGACATGTCTCTACTAACAGCAGGACAGAGAGGACGGATTGAGACGACAGAGAGAAAAATAGAAAGTAAAGATTCCAGTGCTGTAGTGGATGCTGGTATTTGAAATATGAAAAGTAAATTTGCAGGTTTGCACAGTGACCAAAGCTCTGAGCTTAAATATTTGGCTATGATGATGATTGTAACACAACGTGACACACGTGGTCACTATAGCGATGAAGTAGGTGTGTGTAGGTCTGTAACTGTTTGAATGTCATTTATCTTTTGTGTGTAGGTAAAGTCCTTCCTGTGGGGCCACACGTTGATGCTCCTGTGTGTGGCGTCAATACGCTACAGGATGTACAAAGAGATGGATTTTGACGCCTTTTCTGACGCTGTGGGACTAGAATGTGCTGATTGATTGGGATGTCAGGTCTGTTGTTGACTTTCTTATGGCTGTCTGCTCATCAATCATCTATGCAGACAATTATCACCACCTCTTTATGAATCGGATCGTGCCATTTTCTGTAGTGACCAGACTAATGGCTTAGAGAGGACTTTTTATAAATTAAAAAATAACTTGATTTTATTCGATTTGATCAGATGTGGGTTGAATGTTTTGGTGTAACAGGTCAGAAAACAGAAATGCAGCTCATGGTCATTTTCTTCATCTATTAATGTTAACGTCTTTTCTTCATTAAACACACACACACACACACACACACAGTGTGAACAGCAGAGGTGTAATAGAAGGTCTTCATGTGTTCAGGCAGTTAGTGATGTTAAATGGAGCCTGACAACAGGCTGACATCAGCTCAACTCCCTGCAGCCATGACGACAGAGGAAGGAACCAGAACGTGTTTGTTACTGTTAAACTCACTCGGGACACAGATTATATTAATGGAACCACACGATAAGAACCTTTAAAACAAATTTCCCCAATGTCTCAACACTGAGTAATCTGTCACTGATTTAGTCTCTGACCAGGATCCGTTGTGATGTCTCCACATGTTTTGTCCAAAACCTAAAAGACGTTCAATTTCCAACTTTATAAAACATAGGAAAGAAGCAAAAACTCACACTGAAAGGAATGAAACTGAAAAGAGTTTCCAGAATTGTTAATAAATTATTATTATAATTACTCAGTTCAAGTTTATTTGTCTGTCAGTGACGATAACACCTGAGAAAAGAGAGCGAATGCCTCCTGTACTGACACGTCTGAGTTGTGGAGGAGGTGTTGGAGACATTTAAAGATCCTCAGCAGAGTTACTGGAGGAACGTGGGGATCAGCAGAAAGTGATGTGTGGAAAAAGGAAGATCGATGTAGCAGGGATTCGCAACACACACAGAGAGACGGCGGGAAACGTTGGTTCTTCTGCATCCTGCAAAGCTCCATTTGGTTTTTTTTATTTCAGGGGTTTCAGTCTGACACATTAAGGAACTTTGTTCAGGAACGTTGTCTGCAGCCTTAGTGAGCTTGCATTGACTACTAACGGTGTCAACTGAAGGTGTCTTTGCTTTTTTTTACCTAAAATATTGCAAAAGAAAAAAACAACAATTTTTCCCACTTTGCTAGAAAATTTGACCATCACCACGTTATTCGTTGGGCCGTCACTGGTGTTTTTTATCAGCCCATAATAATCCTGGTGACCGGGGACCTGCCAGTACAATGAAGACAAAAGAGGCGGGAGTGACAATTGGTGATTCACCAATAAAATTAAAATCTTTCCCAAACCATCACAGAAAAGTTTATTCTCCCAATTTAGTTCAGATAAATTTGGTTGAGCATGTGCTTTGGTGACCTGCGTGTTTTTATTCAAGCCACAACGTTCTTGATTTAGGTCACAATACTGTAAAGTCAGTACAAAACCAAGTGGGAAAACAAACGTCTCCGACTTCAGAGTCCACCCGTCTAACAGACTTTCCCCACCTTTGAAACAAAGCACCAACACTCACCCCACCTCTGTCATAACACAGCTAATATTGCCTCCTATCATGATACTTGAATGACAGAACCTACTGAGCCATAATTATGAGCTGATAACATCCCACTTATTTCGTTCAGTAACATCCCAGTCGACCCGGCTGAAGTGACTCCATAACAGCAAAATGCAGCAAAATGGAAATAGACTTGGCAAATTAATCCTGAGGTATATTCCACCAATGTCAAACGAAAGAAGAGAGTCTCTGAGCTGCTGCAACAACTTCCTGTTGGCTTTCACAGAGTCTGATTTTAATGAACTGGCAATGATGAGGAGGAGCAGATTTCTGGCGATTTCCTGTCCTGTGTGTAAGAAGTGGGCTAATCGTGCCGAGGATGGGGAGAAGTAGGCCAGAATGTGAAGTTAAAACATAAAAGAGGATAACGTACGAGCAGCGGAGCCTCAGAGAGCTCAGCCTACATTCTGCTCAATATTTTTAGTTCGAAGCCTGGAAATGGATGAATTCAGCAGGAACATGTCTGGAAGCTTCCGACTGACAGAGTCTGTAACACGTCAGCGTGAGGAACAAGCTGAAGACACAAAGCACATAAATGCACATCCACACACCATAACGTCTTTGTGCCCTTTTGTGTTTGGACTTGTTTAAATTGTTCAGATATTGTTTTGTGATTTATTATCTGAAGAAAGAAAACTACATCTGACATCACAACTGCATCATGTCCCACGTAGTTTTATAGTTTTTATTTTGTAAAAACTTTTACACATCACACTGCTGACAACTTTGATAAGTCGTTATATGAAATGATTTTGGACGCATTCCTCAGCCCATTTTCGAGCTTGCACCATATTTAAAACTCATATTGTAACCTGAAGGTCTTGTCCTCCGTACAATCCTGTGTCAACAGGAGAAGACGTTTTTTGGATCAAAGACAGAAGCGCTCGTGTTTCCCGTTTAATGAAAAACAAGGTTCATAATGGCAGAACATCAAAACAGAGACGATGAGTCTGAGACTGAGATGATTAAGGCAATGAGCTACAGACACGCTGCATTCTGGGATTTTCTATTCATAACACTACTGAAGGAAAATGCAAAGCCACCCTCTCATAGAAAGGGTTTATCAGTTGTAATTAATTTAGTAATTCAGCTGCACGGTAAAAACAAATTAATTCACTGGTATCTCCAGTTCAGTAGCTAAATTGAGGTCTCAAAATTCCTACTTAGAAATGCTTGGCTATTTAAGCTACAAATGGCGACTTATCGGAAAGACGAATGTAAATTTTCTCGTCGAATGTAAACGGTCAGAAAATCAAGCTGCAGCTGCTGGTGAATCCGGTTTACGATGAGGAAAAGTTGACAACATATAAAATAGTTAAATATAGAACTTTTAGACTTTTGAAAATACATTTAATGATTTGTTCCTCTCAGGATGATACAACACCAGGGCTTTTAGTGCGAAAACCTTGCAACGCCTGCTGCTCGTGGCGCGGAAAATTTAAATCTGAATTAAGTGCATAAGGCCGTCTGATGGAGAAGAGACAAAAGTAATTTAGAATTCTGCAGTTTTCAGAATGAAGAGTGGAAATTTTGGACACAACATGAGGGAGAAACATCGATCTGTCCTGGGTACTTCGAGCTACATGCTAACATCCATGTGCTAAAATGCTCAAAACGATAATTCTGACACATTGATGAGAAAAACAAGTTTGTTGAAGATTGTTGTTGAAAAGTTTAGCATGTTAGCATGCTAGCATTGGATAATTAGCACTCAACACAAATCACAGCCTGCACAGGTGTGAATGTTGTAAATTTAGCAAGTTTTAGCTGTAAACCAAAGTATTGTATAATCAGATTTGGACGTGTTGTGTGCAACTGTATGATACGTAAACTTGGTAACTGGCTCCTTTGTTTGGTAAGTGCGAAATTTGCACTGTATGTTGTTCTGACATAAAAATGCTCATTAGGATTTTCCCCCTGCTCCACCAGACGGACGTGGAAACATTTCACCTCAAACATAAACATTTTTCATCATAAGTTTGTATACAATATTACCTTGCTCACTTAAGTCACTTTTTATATCACAATGTGTTCATTTCTGTACATGTATGTGATGTTGTAGGGGCTTCTGAAGTTCTCCAAACCCCTAAAAATGTCTCATCGCTGGCTCTGTTCATCTTTGGTCTGTGCCAATCAAAAGAAATCAATCCAACAGCTCGCCATGCTCTGACTTTAAAATCTCCTGGAAAACAGAGTCCATTTCATCCTTGAAAGAAGACCTTTATAGCGTTCACCAATTCATGAAGCAGGGAGCGCTGACCCCTCAACCCGTGGCTCTGATAACGGGGGATGACTGGTCGTCAGCAGCTGTGGCAGCAGTGGACTCTCTGCCTGGCGATGATGGGCGATGTCAGTCTTTCGTCCCTGATGCTGTCAGGAAACCTGGAAGGCAGAAATAAGCAGCTTTAGAGGAGAATGAAATCTGAGACATAATACTGTACATCAGCTGATGAAGTTGTCTTTCAGTAGCTTTCAGTCCAACAGTTCTAAATGTGTTTGAGCAAGGCACTGCAAAGCTTCAGTAGAAGAGCATAGTGGAGTTGGAGGGCTCAGGATGTCTAAGGGGCAACGTGACTGAACAACAGAAATGGGTTGGTCATCCAACGCCATTGCCATAAATGGACTCAGCTTTTCTTGAATAGTCTTGACTTTGTCAATAATCCTCGTAGTTTGTGGTTTCTGTGTTGCCTTCACCTCCACAACATGCGGAAGTCAGTATATTCTGCTGCGTATTTTTAAGTCACCTTGTTGTACTTAAAGCGCTGAACGCAACTTCCATATTTCCAACTCGAGAAGTGGTGGCACTGCAGAAGTCGCATGGAAATGCGGACCTCCCGTCCTTTTCAACCTTAAAATTAATAACGTCTAATACCAACACCCAGCAAGGGCAGCTGTCATACAGGAGAGGGGCTTTGCAGCACAGAGCAAAATTAAAAACACTCATTGTTATTCTCCCCATACGCAGGTTTTGAAAGCATATGAGAACAAATCATCCGATGTGCAATGAGTACTGAAAAGTGTGGACTTACATTTACCAGTTGGCATAAATTAATCTAAATAGAAACTGGAATAAAATATGTAAAAATAATTTATATAAAATGCATAAAGGTAATGAGTTGGTTCGTAATGCAGATGAAACATTCAGCTTCTTGTTTGTCTTCCTGTTGGCAAGTGTCTTGACATAAGCAACTCTGGGACTTCATTAGAGGAAATGTGCCTCACCCCAACCACAGAATTAAAAACCCACTCAGTCCTTTATCAAATTAAAGAACTTGAACTGAGCACAGTTACACAACACGTCTCTGCATGTTCTAGACACAGAGAGAAGGCTACAAGTGAGGAGCTGATATCAGAACAAACGTGCATCTACAAGAGCTTCTCAGTCATTCACATAACAAGCTTCCATGGAAAAAACTAGACGAGATGTCGGAGCAGCTGTTAAGCAACATGTTTTCAGGGGCTGGTAGAGACCAAAAACAGAGCTAAAAACAGAGCGAATGCTGGACCTGTATCCCAGAAACAGCCTAACTGACAATGATCTTGTTCCTCCGTGACTGCTGCATGTGTAAACATGCAACAAGTTTAGCAGGTGGGATTTAGATGAGTTTCAGGTTAGTTATGGGAGATATGTTTGGACGATGGGGAAATTTAGTGCAAGCGATGGCTCTGGAGTCAAAGCTTTTATATGGTCCTGTAGCAACTCCTCGAGGGCTGGGTTAGTGGGTTATTAGCTCCGCAAGGGCATTGTGGAGTTATGTCCAAGTTCAGCTCAGATCTGGCTGCACCCACCTCTTTTTCTGGTTGTCGCTTGATGTAGATGACCCACCCTGTGAAGTGTTAGGTCACAGGAGGTTTCAAATGGCCTAAAAAATACTTTGAAATGAGCCAAAAAGAAACTTTTACCTAGTTTTCCTCTGTCTTGACGATACCGTCAGTAGAAAACAAGAGTTAACTTCTCGCTGTAATCTATCAAGATGTCTGAAGTTAACTTGGATTCTGTCCTGAAACCAAAGAAAGTGCTAGCTCTGTGTTTATTACTGTAACCGTGACAACAACAGCTAAGTCCACCATAGCACATGATAACAACCTACTGAACAAACTGAGGGGACAGAGGGCCCCTACAAACCCTAATTATGGACTGATTACATCAGAAATTGGACTTGTGCAAATGTCCTGATAGGGTGTAAATGAATAATGTATTAGATGGCGGTTTATCACTTGAGGACTTCTCTGTCTGTGACTGAACTCCAAACCCACTGCTTCCTTCTGCTTATAAAAGCCAACTCTCAAAATTTAGTTTCACTTTTGAAATGTACCCATAGTCAGAAAACAGCTGGTCCCTGGAGCATTTTGCAAACATTACAGAGACAAAAGGACCTGGTGGATTTGTTGGGGTCTCCTTTCACTGGTGGAATCAATCAACCTTTCATGCTCTATTGTTTGTGGATATGGAAATGAAAGAACCTAGTGCAACTCACTGATGTGTTTTCATGATTTTGGACAATGGTGCTCTACGGCTCAGAGGAAAATATCAGGTTCTGGACAGACACTTTTGTAGTTTGATCTTTTGATGACATTTGTTGCCAAGATTATGATTTAAAAATGGACATAATTAAGATTGACTTAAACTTTCTCATTACCTTCACACATGCTCTATTTAAAGGGTGCATCACAAATTCTTGGTTTATTCTTTGCACAACTACCCACACTTTCATTTAACAGCAGCTCCACCCAACATGCAGAGTCTGCATCTCATAGAGTGTGGACATGTCCTCCTGAAGGCCCTGAGACTCTGATTAAAAACATGAAGCTCTGGGGACGAGTGGGGCCACTTCATTTCTGTCCCCCCTGTGGAGGCAGAGCTCTCTGTAATTGCTTCCAGGTGAGGACTCACGTGAAGAAGCAGCAGCAGCAGCAGCACCACTAAGCCACTCACCTCTGAATTATTCATGTCCCTCCTCTTTGACTGCAGCTGGAATCCTAAAAAGAGCCGGAGGAGTCAGACAAGGACGAGTTGGATTACACCGAGACCCATACATCACTCGGAAACAGCATCAACATTCAGACTGTCCCTAAACGCTCGGCTCGCAGCTGATTAAACATGGAAGCAAAGGCGTGTTTGGAACATTTCAAATCGGCTGCTTAAAACTCCTGCAGTCGCAGCACACATGAAATTTTGTCGGAGAAACAGGCAAAAGTCGACAAAGACCAAAGTTAACCCCACCCAGAAATGGTCTCATTGTCAGGTTTGTTTTAGAGGAGAAAACTCAGTATCTCATAATTCAAGATGTTTTTCCCCAAAGCTTTCATTTGATCAAGACTGCAGATTTGCAGTAAAACAGCAAAAAATTATGAGAATCTGCACGACTGCCACGAGAAGGATGAAATCAGGATCAGGACTTGATTTGGTCCAATATCATTTACAAAGTCTAGAAGAGCTTTGTGAATTACTTTAAGCCATATGTGTTGGAGGGGGAACAAACAGAACGCCTGTTGACTTGGTGCATGCTCTCTGAGCCCAAACTGTGGACGTGTGCAGAACAACAATTTCATACCCAAAATCCAGATGCATGAGAAAATTGCCCCAATGAGCAACTTTGAATAAACCTTCATCTTGTAATCCAGTAACCAGTTCTCCTTATTGCATTCTCAGGCAGCAGTGTACATGGGACCAAATGTATGATGGGAGGCCCACGGGTATAAAATCCCAGATGGAAAGAGGAAATCAAATACATCTACACAAAACTACAAAAACAGGATAGATAAATTCTAGGATCTTAAACTGTTTCTACAAAGTTAACAGCATGTCTAAAAAAAGTTTTTACAATATCTCCTTTAAATGGACAGGAGGGGCTTGAACGTGTCCTCCTCATCCATCTTTGTCTCAGTGCTTGAATCTGTGGCTTTGAATACGAGGTTGTTTGCTGTGTTCATTTGTCTAAACACCTGGCTGTGAATTAAAACTCTCTCCCATCGGGGAAATGGGAAAAAGAAATGTGTGACAGGTCCTTCGCTCGGATCCTCCTACTTTAATTGATCCCTTTGGGCCGTCAGGCTTTAGTGAGAGCCAATCGGAGCGCAGGTTTAAAGCGTGTGGTCACAGCTGTTCATGTGAAGTCACAGGAATATGACAAGAAATTACTGAGAATAGTTAATATTGCTAAGAATTTATTTCTTTTTTTAATGCAAGTTATTCGATTCACTTTATTCAATGAAAGGTAAAAAGCCAAACGAAGCAGAGATTTAGAGTGAGATCCTGGTTTGGAGAAGCGTGGACAACATGAACTGTAAGCAATGGAAAAACATTCTGCGACAGTCAGGTCTGTTTGCTCACATCCAGTTGAGCAGCATTTTATATTTTACGTGCTGAAGATAAAACAAAATTGATGACACCCAAACAAAACCCAGCATCTGGTGATATCTATGACGTACAGATTTAAGGCCGTCACTGACTGCAAATAATCTGCATTTGAAGTAATAATGTCTCCTAAAATGTATGTTCATTGCAACTAAAACCCAAAAAAGCATTTTTTCTCATTCCTGAGGTGTCAGAAAGTCATTTACATGGTGTCAAACAGTGGGGCGTCTGGAGCATCCAATACCTGTGGGTCAACACAAGACGCTAAAGGGTGTTAAACATCGGCACAATTTGATGCTTGGAAAGCATCATTATCTGACACTGTGGGATGAGGAGGTAGGTGTAAAAAGTTTTGGACCGTCATATTAGAGAGTACAGTTTGACTCCAGAGTCCCGTGTGTGATCAGGTTTATGCAAGAAAAACACTTTGTAAACATTAGAGAAGGATTGTAGTTTTGTTAAAACTTGATCAACAATGTGTGTTAATGTCTGTTGGTCAGACCACAATCTTCCTCTAACCTTAACCCAGTGCTGAGAGCAATCAAAAGACTTAGTCAGGCAATCTGGATGCCAGATTGGATATTTTGGCAGACAAAAGCACATCGTCAGGATAAACTGTGTATATTCAGTATCAACATATTTGCAAATTGTTCTGCACAAAAATATACTTGCAAAGACACACAATGCATAATTCTAATAGAGTCCAAATACTTTTGAGACCCTAAAATGGGTGGTTCATAGTTTATACATTCTTCATTCAAAATGTATTTTCAGCCAAACCCTGAAATTAAAGCTGACAGTCGGCACTTTTCATGTCAAACCCGCTGTGCAGAGCTAAACGATGGAAACTGGGCCACTGCTCAAACATATATGGACCTAACGGCACTTCTGCTCTGCCTGAACGTCTCGCTCAGTCTAAGTCAGTGGAAACTGAAATAAAGTCCTCAGAGTTGGAACGACATGGCGTGAATCAGTGGAGCCTCAGGTGTTTATTGACGAGCTTTAAACTGCAGAATACATTTGTTTGAAAAGTCATTTTCTAACATTTGCAGTTGATGCTTTCAGTCCGTGGGGTTTTTTTGGCTCAGGGTTTTTCTTCTTTTCAATAACCGTCCTTGACCAACCGCCTGCGTGTTTCTGCACGTTTGTGTGCTGAAGCCTTGGGTGTGGTTGAAACCAGCGGAGGTACTTTGCATTTATTTCCGTTCACACCGGGAGAAAAAGACAGACGAGCAAATCACAGTCTGCTCAGTCAGACAGAAATCCAATTCTCCTTGGAGAGGACGACGATTATGTTTGACTGTGAACGGTGGTTGATGCAAATTCAAAGAGTAAATATCAATTTTTTTTCAGAAAAAAAGATGACAGCTGCTGCTCGTCTTCACCTTGTTTTCTCTTCAGTAACTCAGTTCAGTTGAATAAAATCTCCCTGTAAACATTCAGACTGAAGTAGCTGCATTTTGGATCTGCTTTCCAGTTGGCAAAATATCCAGATTCATTATAAATATGGAACAAATACAGGTGGCTGCTTCTCATTTCACTGAATGCTTAAAGCTTACATCAGCTCAAGCTGATCAACCCCAACGGTTCTGAACCAGTTCCTGGAGTCTTTGACGACTTTGATGATGTGACTGATCACAAATCACCCAGCAGGTAAAAGGCGTCAGGAGGAGCCGCGGATGTCGCCCGATAATTAATAATAGTATATATATATATAGTATATAATAATAAATCAAGCCAATGACCAGTGTCATGAAAAGAAAAGTGAAACAAAATGAAAAAAAAAACAGTGGATCTGCAGGAACCCTGACGCTGCATGTAAATCAGATCATAATTATTAATATTTAAGCTGGTAAAAGTGGGTTTATTTCAATGACTTCCTGAGGAATCAGTAACTTCTGATCTAATAGTGTGGCACGTGTTGATCCAGGTTGTCCACCCCTGCTTCGATAGGTGCTCTCACGCAGTCAGATCACCTGGGCTGGCAGAGGGCGGGGCCAGTGGCTGACTGTAAAACTAAATAAATTAGTCTCATTAAAAATCGATCAGTTGTTACATTTAAAAGTATATTTACTTTTTTATTTTGACACAAGACTCAACCAGGCCCATTATCCCTGCAAAGAATCAATTTAACCCCCAACTGTTTATTCTACAATCTTTGACTATTTGAACTTACTGATGGTAGTCAAGTTATGTATTTGACATTTCGGACACTCAAACTCAATAGTTTATCATTTTTAAACAATTTGCCTGAAATTTTTTAATCATTTTCTAAACGTGCCACTCTATTTGGAGCATGTGCCCCAGGTAAAAAAATGCAGAGTCCCCCCCCCGTCTGCTGGGCTCACAGCCTCATACACGTGTTTGCAATCAGTCTCCTCTGCACAGCGGAAAGGTTTGCAGCTCTTTATGTTGAAATGGCAAAATATTAGCAATAATAGTTGATATACTTTTAGCAAATGCAATGTTTTTTCGTCATAGTCGAGTGGCTGCTTAGCCTGGTTAGAAAAAGTGGAATTTTTGTATAAAATGACCTCTGTCTGAATATCCAATAATTTTCCCTGTGTTGTTGATAATGAAAATATAAACACAAAGTGTGACAAAAGTTTTATTTCGATCAACTAATCAGCTGCCTGTGCTAATGAAAGCAAATGATGGTCTGAAGCTCATTAGCGCAAACCTAACTACAGCAACTTCAAAAGCCATAAACGAACAAATTACCAGCAGGACAACGAGACAGGAACCAGATTCTGAGGAGAGGAGACCGTGTTTGGGAGCGGGGATCCAATAATTGAGACAAAATATAAAAAAACTAACATCAGTTTGTATTAAATCACTGCTCCACAAAAGCAAATTCAGCCTTGAGGTATTGGAGCGTGTGTGTGTGTGTGTGTGTGTGTGTGTGTGTGTGTGTGTGTGTGTGTGTGTGTGTGTGTGTGTGTGTGTGTGTGTGTGCAGCTGGGAGGAGAGTGGAAAGCAGGCGGCCCTGTTTCCGAGGTAATTGCTTTATGATCAATTGCGGCTGGTGATGAGAAAGAATGAGCTCCGTTTCTATTTATTTCCCTTCCAAAGGAAAAACAAGCCAGAAACCGTCTCATTAATACTGCAAAGCTGCAGCTTCCTCAAATATTCAGGAGAGAGCAATGCAGACATTTTTAATATTCTTTGAGCCTATGGACGTTTAAACCCTCCTAAGAAAGTGCAGCGGGGCTCTGAATGACCCAGGTGAGGTTAAACTCTCTCTGTCTACGAAAACTTTACACTAACCTGTTTTTACCCGTTTGTGTGTGACAGCTCGTCCAGCTGGAGAGGATGAAGAGGTTCAAACCAGAGATGGAACCACTGCGATGAGCGAATGAGGACTGTGACATCATGAGAAGAGTTTAAAAAAAGCACCTGGTGGATAAGAACAGCCTGCAGCCTTTGACACTGTGAACCATCAGGTCCTCTTGACTGCTCTCTCTCTAACTTAGGACCAGCTTTAGCCCGGCGTTGGTCTTACTTCTCTGAATGAGGAAAGACATCTTCAGCTTAACATCTCCAAGACTGAACTTCTAGTCTTCCCAGCCGGACCTTTGACACGGCACAACATCAGCATCAACATTGGACCTGCAGTGATTGTCCCTGCAGGACACGACCCAACTCTTTGTGCAGGCATTGATCATTTCTCGTCTCGGTTACTGCGTTGCACTGTTGATGGGGTTACCGGCATGCACGCCCAAACCCCTGCAGGTGATCCAAAATGCGGCAGCCACCTCATTTTTAACCAGCCAGAAAGGACCCATGTCACACCGCTGCTCTCTGCACTGGCTTCCTGTGGATTAAGTTCAAAGCTCTGTCTCTTGCCTACAGGCTGGTCAACTCTGCAGCTATGGCTTCCTTAAACTCAATCATTCAGGTCTACAACCCCTCCCGTCCACTGTGCCCGGCCAGTGAGCGACGTCTGGTGGTCCCACCCCCACCTTTGTGAGGTGATGTGATGATTACACAGCAGCACGTTTGTATCGGGTGGCAAAGGAAGAGGAGCCACTTAGAGCCACTATAATCGGGATTCTAACCGTGTCTCTGCAAACAGGAATCTCTTGTTTCTTCTCGTGTCTCTTTCGGATTATAGCCGTGTTTATCTGCAGCAACCTGTTCATCATTGCAATGTGTTCTGTCTTATGTGAAACTGTGTATTACAGATCTATTATTTCCTAAAAATGTCCAGAACTGGTACAAATCTGGGACAGATTTGGGTTTAGGATCAGAGTCAGAGAGTGGATCCATGTGTAAACTGTCTCACCAGTCGCCCACACATCAGCACTCTGATAAATCACCAATTAAATCCTCTACACTTCCTCTGTGTGCCTGTAAACCTCCTCCAGGCTAATTGAACATCATTTGTTCGTCTGATTCTGCTTTCGGAGTTTTAATGAACGCCCACCGCTCTCCTCGTGTAAACACAATCAAGTTTTGTGCCGGGCCGCCCACTCTGCCGCTGTGTCTCTGTAATTTAATTTGCTTTACAGCGACGCAATCAGATCCGCTGTCCTTCATTAGCTGGAGGAGCTTGTTTGTGTGAAGCTCCTTTTAAAAAATTTGATTTTCCCGTCTGCGTGTTCGGCGCCGAGCCGGCGGCGGCGCAGACAGCGACACACACCTTCATCCCAATGAATTTGAATGTTGTTGTGCGTCTGATCCTCAGCTTCCACTTGGAGTCGGGATCATGGTCCAGGTTTTGTGCTTTCAGGCCTGTTTTAGGGTCAGTCATGCTTTAAATGTTCAAAGTGAACGTTTACCCTTCATTTGTCATGTAAATGGACGCTTGCTCAGAGCCGCTGTGAGTGGATTACATTATGTCGTGGTTATCTAATGTGAAAATGCACATCGATTTCCACAGTTTTTGATTGCTCCTTCACTCCAACATATTATTAGTGTCTAAAGTTTCTAAGAAAGAAAGAGACAAAGGACTGATTGCAGATGTCCTGAACTTTCTTGGTGTCCTCAGAAGTCTCCGATTCAAGAGTTTAAACAACAAGCTCCCAAAGGAGGAAAACCTCTCACGCTGTTAGTAACAACCCTGACAGTGAAAGTCAGCAGCCATTTGACAGACCTCACGGGTCTCAAAACCACACGGCAGGAAAGGAAAGTGGCCTGGGTGTTTGGTTGCTGCCCCTCGTCTTTCAGAAATACACAGGAAGTTCTTACCTCTGCCACCCAGTCTGCATTAATCTCATTCCTCAGATGTAACCTGATTCCTGTAATCAGCGGGGATTAAAGAAATGCCCTGTTAGGTTTCCCTAAAGAGGAAGCTGATTTACTGAACTGACAGGCTGTAGGACGTTAACAGCGCTTATCAGCACATACATGTTGGGTAACAGGCCCCAACTCCACCTGCTAGCAGACACAGTTATCATGCACCAATAATAATACTACGACATAACACTATACTTGGTAAATAGGTTGAAATAATAAACATTGATTACATTTAGTTCAAAGTGTCTCTCATATCAACACGGAAATTATCTCTTAGCGTCACCAACTGCCCTTCTTGTCCCCGTAATGTACAGACCCACAAGGGGGTCACCAAAGGGCCGCACGTACCCTGGAGTCTGTCCCAGCTGTCAGAGGGCAAGAAGCGGCGTCCACACTGGACATGTCTCCAGTTTGTCTCAGGGTCAACACAGAGAGACATACACAGACAGACGGACATTCACATTTACACCTACTACATGTAGGTGTAAAGAGTCACCAACGAACCCAACGTGCACGTCTTTGGACTGTGGGGGGAGGCCCGTGTCCAAGTCCACACAGAGAGACCATGGCTATGCTTTGATCTTTGGTTTTGATCAGAGCAGACGTTGCAGCAGAAAACTGAAACTATCACAACTGAAAGTTTTCAGAAGCAGATAATCAGCCTCATCAGCTAAAACGAGGAGAAAACGAAGATGAAGGGCTGCATTTTCGAAATCAACAAATCCCAAATGAGGTTTGGTATCTGCCGCACGAAGAGGCTTTTTATCAGCTGCTGTGAAGAGTGACAGACGGAGGAGGGAGGGGGGGTGCGTATGGGTAGCAATTATTCAATCAACACACACAAGCTGTAATTTTAACAAGAGCCAGAGCGTCCTCGTTCGAAGATGTTATTACGTTATTAGAAGCTGACGTTAAAATTAGGTAACACACTCAGGGAGGAAAAATATTCAGCTTTAAATATTCTTTTTTATCATCCATTCAATATTATATCTCATTGTTTATCACTAAATATGTCTTCTACTGATTGTGATGGAGCCAAACTGAATATCCAGACGAGTGGCGTCAGCTAACACTCGGGGCGTGTCACACTCCCCTTCCATGGGGAGGAGGTGCAGAGCGAGCAGAAACTCTGAGGTAGAGTTTCTTCTTCCGCCCAGCTGTGATTCCTCTCTCCATCTTTACTCTTTACAGACTTTTAATCTCCACCTTCTCTAATGTCTGCACCTACACTCATGTTTCCATGTGAAATCTTAAGTCTGGTTTTTCTTTTTGCCTTGTTCGTCTTCAGATTCTTTGATGGTTTTTTTATGTCCTCTCGTCTGTAATGCTGCATTAATCTAGTTCCCGTCGCTGGAATTTAATGAGTGTGTTGTACTGTAAACAGAGGTGGTACTTTAAGTTGTGATTGGGAGAAGCCTTGATAGTGTTTGTGGTATGTTTTATATAAAACCAAAATAAAAATCCACAAAAAAGAAACCAAAAACACCTGAATAATAAAAATAATTAATTAATTATTTTTGTAATTTTACCAGTTAATAAGTTAAGTTAAAAAAAAACCAAAGTTAATAAAACGATGAATGCAAATGTGTAAAACTACGTTCATTCAACAACAAGAAAAAACTATAACAAATTATTCAATCTCACAAAAATCTCCCTCACAAACATATGAGTGAATGAAATGATGAGGCTGCTGTTTATGACCGTAAACAACGTCTCGTGGTCCCAGTCAGGAGCGTGAGAACCAGTGTCTGTCCCACCTGATCCCACCTTCCTGTGGTTTCATGCAGATGTATGAGCGGCGACGGCCTCGCGGGGTCACACATGTCTGAAACCCTTCGAGGTTCGTCTCGTGTTTCACTTCTCACCGTGGTGGTCTTGACTCGGCCTCCCGGTTGCGTGCAGGTCCAGCCCGACTGATTGACCAGGAGGTTACAGCCTTCATCATCCAAACACGGAGTCATCTCACACCACTGTCGACTCCTGACGATACGAACTGAGAGGAAACGGGGACAAAAACAGGTGAGTTTGTGTTTTTCTGTCGACTTTACTGGACAAAGTTCCTTCATTGACTCGAAGTGACTGTGATGTGATGAAAAACATTGTGTTTCCGTCGACAGACGTGTGCTCTCAGCCGCTCTGTGAAGCCACACTGACGAAAAGTACATTTACTGAAGCTCTGAACTTTTAAGTTTTCTGCTTCTATTTTCTGATAGTTACTGACTTTTTTTTCAATGCAAATACATACGAAAAACATATAATGCTTCACTAATGCCCAGGGTGAAACTCAAGGGCTGCACAGCAGTTTGTAAAGTGTTTGAAATTATTATTAGATCACAGACAGATGATCTTTAAAACTGGATATAAGATTGTTAAATTAAGCTCCACCTTTAGAGTCAGAATATTATTTTTTAATAAACTCTGAAATATAATGAGTTGTTCTATTGAAAATTTTTTCCAAAAATGATATATATAAAAATATCCCCTTTTTATATAAATTATACAACTTAATTATAACTTTTTTTAAACTTAATTCAAACATAACATCGTGACATTTCCTCTAAAGGTTGGAGTTTACAAATATCACAATTTCTTGTATAAATTATTCCATTTTGACCCTTAACAAAACCGTTTCTTAAAACCTTGATGTTATTCTCAATTAATCTTTATTAAAAAATCACATTAAGTTATAAACTTTTTCCTCTTAAAAATATTCACCATTTTGACTTTGCCAAAATGTTATAATGTCTTCACCCTTGAAAAGATTAAAAAGAGCGAGCAGCCAAACTCTAAGATCAGAGAACTATTTGTGTTTACTGTACACACCTCCTCTTCATCACACACTCAGCTATTTATAAAGAAATAGGACAATCTCACAACCACATTTGCATATTGTGGCTCCCTGATTGGCCCACAGAGAGACTGGAGGGGCGATGAAGAGGAGGAAGAGGAGGAGGACGAGTGTGTTGAGTTATGGAGTCTAATTGAGCAGGAAAAGGCTAACGAGAAGCAAACAGTCACGAGAAGTGGAGTGAGAGGCCGACACGTTGCGAGACCCGGTGACCCCAAAGGTCATAAAATAAGAGTCTCATACTCTCCGTGCTGGTCAAAGCTTTGTGTTGATCTGCTGCTCCAACACGACTTCATGCAATTTTAACACAGTGTCAGGAACATAATGCAAAATAATTCAACAGACAGAGAAGTAACATAATGGAACATAATCGAGGCAGCACTGCAAAGCATAATGCAGCATGACGTTGGAGGTAGAGTGGGTCGCCCGCTGAGTGCAGCGTTCGATCCCTCCTCCCGTCATCATGTCCCTGTGCAACACACTGAACCCCAAGTGGCTCCTGGTGTGTGTGTGTGTGTGTGTGTTTCTTATGATAAAAGAGTCAAATGGCTAAATGCAGTTCAAGTGTAGAGCAAACAGGACGTGATGAAACAAAACAGGGAGTGACGTAACGTGAAGTGATATGACATCACTATCTGGAGCAGCCTTCCATTATTAATGATGATGGGACTCGTCGCGCTGCGGTCTGGTGCTCGACAACGCCTGCTGTGGCTCAGCGGGACAGGCCTTGCACGGCAGTTTGTTGTTTTGCTGTCATGTGGCAGCACCGGAGTGTCTCTCCGGGGGCGTACGGACGGCAGGATTCCCCCTCAGCCTGACCAGCGATACCGAAACATGCAAGGCTGTGGCACCCCCACCGGGTTTTGTCTTTGGGGACGTCGCCCCGTTTTGATTATTACACATCTATTATGTACTCTGTATATCTCTTTAATTTAACATTATCATTTATTAATCCACCGGAAGCTGTTTTGCGTGTCAGGCAATCTCATGTGTGCCGGAGCATTTCAATGATATGACATGAAAAATTAAAAAAATCCAACATTAGCGTCAGTGATCAGTAAATGATCACACCCCAAACACACTGACACACGTCTGTCCAGCCTGTGAGTGAGTCTGTCTCTGTCCTCTCTCTGATCTAATTTGAAAATGATTCCTTGGCTCTCAGGGACGTCCCGCTGTTTGGGCGACACTTTACGGAACCAATCATTCCCGTCATTTTCAGCCTCACTCCTGACGCTGGCAGTAAATTACACTCTGAGCTCGGCCTGGGGAAAGATGAAGGAAATGAAAACCTTTACAGGCTCTGTAATGTAGACGCAGGTAATCAGTCGTCGCTTTGGAGCCGCGGAGCAGCCGTGTGAGCGTGTTGGCCCCCGAATGATCAAACCCGTTCCCCACTGAACAGCAGCTCCTTACAGCCGGATAATTAAATTCTTAAACCACCTCACACCATTATCGAGATGGAGAGAGGAATCCTTCCTAATGTGCGAATACTTCAGATACTCCTTAATTTACTTCAAATCTTTGTAGTGTTAGAATGTAGGTTTAGGGGTTAGGGTAGCTGGGTTACAGAGGATTAATAATCCATCTCTGTGTTGATTACAGGAAATATTTATTTTGTCAGCTGGAATCATGCAAAACTGCAAAATCAGAGTCGTCAAAATACACCTTCCATCACAATACGCTGTATTGTTTTAGATAAGGAACTCGTCATTTGACTGTTGGAAACTAACTGGACCCAGTTCACTCCACTCTGGCCTAGAAGCCAATTTTACAGACACCTTACCGATATTTGGAATTGTTTTCCAAGCTCAGGTACATTCAGTACTGACAGTGTAGCGACAAATTAAATGTGACTTTTTTCTTCCAGCACCGATGACGATGACCCAATTCCAACCCTAGAACCTCCAAAAGCCATGGAGGGGGGTGCGAGAACATAAGGACTGTCTTCACTATTTCAATATGTCCCCACATCAATGGTACAAAATTAACCCACTCATACTCACACACACACACACACACACACACACACACACACACACACACAGACTGGTGGCTGCCATATTCGACGCTCACCTGACCCACAAGGGGCAACTTGGGCTTCAGTGTCTTGCCTAAAGAGGATCTTTTCATACAGGCTGTTGCACATCTGTCAAGCTGCAAAGCTGCAGGTCAAACTAATGTCCAACAGATGCAGTAGCAACGAGCCTTAAGGAAACACTGCTAATGTTAAGGTGGTGTTAAGATCTAACCACATTGGAGCGACCACTACTACCCAGTCTGGATGAGAGTGTTTTTTCCTGCCGCTCTGTACCTGTGGATCAGCGGTGCCGCACTGAGCCCCCTGAGACTTGATGAAAGGTTCCACAGAGCAGAGCGGCAGGAAACAGCAGCGGCCTGTTTGTTTCTGAGGGGACGACTTGTGATCACAGCGTCTTTCACTCCCCGTGAAGACGAAGACAGAAGCCGACAGAGGCCACCGCGTGCGTCGATTCGCCTCGTTCCTTCATCGTCCCAGGACGCCGCCGCTGAGTGAGCGCGCTTCCCACCATAACACCTCCATTATCTCAGCAGTGTCTCAGCGTTCTGTCAGGCGCCTCACAGTGAGGCTGTTTCCTGCAATCAGCTAGAAATGTTCCGCCTGCACGTATCAACGCAGAGAAAACAGCAAGGCCGAGGGAATCAGGAAGCCGACCTGCAGCTGAAACTCCTCACACTGTTATAGAACCGATGCTCTGCACCGGGGAGGAAATGCCCAGACAACGAAGACAGAATAAACACCTGATGATGCAGGACAGAAGTACAATTCTTAATCTTAAAATATTAGTTACCTGCGTCCCACTGGCTGCCGTTAAGAAAGGCCTCCAAAGCTGTTTTGTCCTATGATCATTAGACATTGTTCAGAGACGTTGTCTAGATTTGCCTGTTCACACAACAGTAAACTGTCTGTGCCAGCTGGGTTCTTCAGTGCTAAATGAGCAGCAGCAGGACACGAGACGAAACGCACAATTCAAAAATGACAGAAACAACGAGGCATTCTCACTAAAATCTGCAGATAGTGAACTAACGGGCTGGGAGGGTGAAGTCTGTTTGATGGTTTAGTCCAACTCACTTGATTATTTGCCTTCTCACATACAGGAAATGTGTCTTTATTATGCAAAAAACATATTAGAGAGCAGAACTTTTCTCCTTGCAATCAAAAAATCTTCACCCCCAAGCATGTTTTGAGATTAAAAGTCAATTTTTTTGCTGCAAGTCAAACACTTTTGTACATCAAAAATGTTTGGGTTTAATAAAAAAAAACATTTTTTTTTATTGCAAGTATGTAGGTTTTGCTCACAAAAACGTTTTGTATTTGATTACAAAAAATTCCCTTTATCAGATTGTTTCTGCTTAATGTAAGTCGTCTGTGAAAATATTTATTTTTCCATTGCAACTTAACAGGGAAAAGTTTCATCTTCATTTATGCAAAGACTAAATCTGATTATGTCATTTTTCTGAAACCTCATGAGCATCAGAAACTTGAATTAACATAAAACGACAGCAGCAAACACTTACAAACAGACATGATTACAGAATAAAAACATTTTATTGTTTATATGGGCACCTGAAAAATATGAAGCCTGATTTTAAAATATTATTATCATCCAACTTGTATTTTATAATACTACTATTTGTTTCTCTCTTTACCTAAATACTGAAAACCAAAGAGGACACGGTCAAAATGTTTCTATTCTTAAGTTTTGAGGATTAATAACACAGTTAGCGCACGTTTGATGTTTCTGCACATTTTGTTTTTTTTTGTTCTACAGTCACAGGAACACGAAAGATTAAAACTGCATTTTAAAAAAGTTGCACCTGAAGTAAAAATGTACATTTACAGTTGTGCTGATATTGAGGATGAATGAACGTGAATCACGGGGCTTTCAGGTGTTAAATTTAGAACCTAGTCAGAAACAGAAAAGAGACTTTCACATTAGCAAACGCAGTGTAATGAAGATGCAGCGGATTAATCTCAGGTATCCGTGAACACCTGAGCACCTGCGAGCGCTGCAGCGCTGCACTGATTAATGAACGACTGCACCGCGGATCCGTCTGCCACTGCCGCTCAGTGCAGTTCATTTATCCAGAAGGAGAGGAGGCCATTTTGTAATCGCTTCATTCATCAAAGAGGAGGGACACCGCTTTGTCCCCGGAGGACGAAAGGAACGGAGAAGATAGGACAAAGAAACGGCGCGAGGACAGAGGAAGAAAGGAAGGGGACACTCTTTCTGCCCTGAATGGTCCCGGACCCGTTCGGCTCTTCAAAGATGATCAGAAAGCTGAAATAGAGAGAGTCACCTTGTTGTTGTGGCGACTTCCTGTCTGTGGCCTGAAGCCTGTAGTTAAGGTTTTACGGCTTCAGGTTCACCTTAAACCATTTTTGGAGGCAGAAGGACCAAAAGATCATTATTCATTCTGATGCTTTTTGATGGAAGTTCCTGCGCAACAGTATAAGCCTGATTTGATTTCTCTGTCATTTTTATTTACTCTCCTTTGCATTTCTTTTAATCAGCTGTTCTATTTCTGCTTTCATATTTAATGTTTTTATTCTCCTGAGGTCTGTTTGATTTTATTTTTGTTTGTTTGACTTTATTTTCTCCCAAAACATTTCTTTTTTAAAAAACGTACATATTACGTCCTATTTATGATTTAGACTCTAATAGTCAAATAAAGATGTAATTACTACCAGACAGTCTGCACCTTAATGCCTCAGTTCTGAAAAACATATCGTAAAAAGTCTTTAGATAACTAGTTATATGAATCAAACGCAGAGGCCACAGTCGCTTCTTTTAATTTTGCTGTCATCTGAACTTGCTTTTCCTCTCTTCTGCTCTCAGCCTTCAGCAACCCTCAAACTCCTGGATTCACTCTGAAGTCCCTGAACACGCCACCTCTCTGCCCTTTTCAGTTCGTCTCCACCTGATGGGAAACACAAAGGGCCCATCTCTGGTGCCTTGGTTTTTCCGGCTCGGAGGCTCGGAGGCTCGCGGCCCTTCGTGTGCGCTGCTGTCAGCCTTCTACCATTCAAACAGAACAGCAGCACCAGGTAACGCTCTGAAACAGTGTTGTTCAGTCTGGGCGTCATGCTGGGATTATTCAATCCTGCAGTTTTCACATGCGGGACGACGGATAAGAACTGACTGCAGACTCATTGCTCCTCTGAGCTCAGTGGTCGGAGCTCTGCTGGTGGATCTGAGCGGCAGAACAGCACGATGCGAAGCGAGCGGCCGCCGCAGACACAAGCTGACATAAATACCAACATGCAGATTTGGCTGCAAAGCGGAAAGGTCAGTGGGAGCCTGATGTAGCTGCTGCTGAGGCCTGGGTTTTATTTAAAGCTTCACGAACTCCGAGCAGACTTTCAGACACACATTTGTTAGCAGCTTCACCTCGACCAATTTTAAAATAACACTCAATATGTTCATAATTAGGGCTGCAGTGATTGATGGATTGTATTAATCAGTCATTGAAGGTAAGTTTTTCTTGATCAGATGTCAACTTGTGACTTTTCATCACAAGTACTTTTAATTAACATAATTCAACGTGTTTTTCTATTTTAAACTTCTGCACTTTTCGTTTTAATTTATATTTGCAAGACGCAGTATTACAAAAGTAAATACCTTTGCTACCGATTTAAATTGGTCTCATGAATCAGGTCAAGAAATTCAGTTTTCTTAACTTAGAGGACCTCATTTGAATTGTCTTTTCTCTCCCAAATGTTTCTTAGGTTAAATTAGGTTATTTTTTGTCTGAACTAGCAGTTTTTCTCAGTTTTGCAACAGAAAACACAAACTGACATAAATACCAACACACAGCTCTGTAAAGGTCACAGAGCGACGCAGACCAAGGCTTTAGAAATGAAGGCACAACCTTTACAGTACACTTTCATTCACATCACATATTTGCATTATGCACTTTAATGGAAGTTACTCTAAATTTCCCAAAATGCCAATTATTATGTGGAAGAAGGCTGGAGTGCTCGGGTGTTCACATATTTGTGGAGCCCTTGGCTTTGAGTGTGTGGAGTGATTCTGTCAGATACACATAGACTTATTTTACTTTAAGCATTTTCAATGTCAAAAGGTGAACGTCATTGTCAAGTGGCTCCAGAGTTTAGTTTGCTCCTGGTCATGCTCTGCAGTGCAAAGGTCACCAAAGGTCTACGAAGTTTAATATTTTCAGAGTAATTCAGGGATGACTGAGTAGAAAGCTGCTGAAAAGTCTCTGAGCTCAGAGAATAGCATCGTTCTGACATCGGGTCTGAAAATATCCTCCCAAAGCAGCAGAGCTCGTTCAAACAGCTCTGATCTCTGACGGTGACACAAACTTCAAGCTCTTCAGCTCCAATCAACACTGATGTCGTCAGCGATGACGAACTGACATTTTCCACACAAAGAGGAAAATAAACAACCATTTTTAAATTTGAAGTTTGACACAACAGCTTCGAGTTTTCTTCATGTACAGAATACAAACTAAATGATGAGGCATCTCTTGTTCAAATGTTCATTTTGCCACTGTTGTCTGACCTCACTGGTTTTTGTAAGAATTATAGTCCAACTGCAACAATGAACAATCCACTGAGAATTAGACAAGTAATTGCAAAACGCATAGATGCAAAAATATTCTGTACAACAAAGTGCTGCGGACACAATATTAACATGACTTCCAGTGTTCTGCGTCGCTGTCAGAGGGAATAAACCGGAGCATGTGTTAATGTCAGTAAAGCCTGAATTCTCTTCAAAAATATCTCAGTGCATCGAAGGAAGTGACAATATCTTCTTTGAACCAAGTGCACACAATTTTTGTTAACGTGAATAAAAATATACTACAGAATGAGATTTAAATGTTGCTGAAAATAACACTGCCTGAAACAAACAAAAATCAACTGACTAAAAATAAATATTAACTAAACACAGTCCAATAATCACTTCCTCTAGGAATTTAGTGTGAGTTTAATTCAACGAATCCCCTGTGAATTCTGCGCAAGCTTGAAAGTTTCAACTTCATAAAAATTGATTCATCAAATGTTTTTAGAAAATAGGTTTTTGAAAAGTCAGGCCTGATTCCGGAAGAGACAGCGACACCTTTGTCAGTGAGTTAAACAGTGACAGCGTTAGCTGGTTGTGCTAGTTTGACCTTCAGTCCTGACGTTCTGCCTTCAGCTCTGCAGCTGCTTTCACACGCTGCATTTAGCTGAGCTGCTAAAACCTGTTATCTTCCCACTTTTCTGCTGATTAGGTGGAAACTTTCCCGTGAACGCTGCTCGACGTGATAATTCTGAGTCGATGCACCTGACTGCAGGACACCGAGTCTTACGCGAAGAAAAACTACGTGGAGAAAATATTGGAGAAGGAAACGTGTGAAGCTTTATTTTTTACCAGATGAGCGACGTTCCTCATCGTAGCTAAACAACCCGTCAGCAGGAGAGCCAGTAAATCCCTCCAGATGTTCTCATCATCTCCAGATGGTAGAAAGATGGAAAGTGCCACTGATGGAATGGAAGGCAACGCTGAGTGGACCTCACACTTTAAATGTGCGGACGGGGGGACGGGGGGACTGGGGGACGCAGCCACAGGTTCACAGTTGGTGTGTTTCCCTAATCAAATGCTACTTAGCTTCAAGCTGTGAACCGAGTCCCAGAAAAGATTCTGCTCAACGGGTTTGTAATTACTTAAAATACAATACGTTATCTGATGATGCTGAATTCACCCCTGGCTATGCAGTAAATATAATAAATGTTCATAATCATTTATTCTTCACTCATCTGTTGTTTTTAATCGTCACATTCTGACACCTCTTTCGTGCCTCCACCAAACCACCAAGCGGACGGACGGGCGGCGTCTTACCATCAACGCAGGCCGGCCTAGCTCGCATCGTGCCAGCGATCTGTCCCTTCCTGCAGGCGCAGCGGGCCGTCTGTCGAGCGATGGTCCTCCTGGGCTGGCTGCTGTCCCGGTCCAAAGTGACGATCTCACAGGTTCCCGCTGCCAGCTGACCTGAGGTTCAGAAGTGGGCAAATGGGACGGTTTAATTTTACTATAGTTTTGCATTAGTATGAGAACACACACGAAGAGCTTATGAAACTTATAGGTCAAAGGGGCTTAAATAAGTTCTGAGTTACATAGACGAATAGATGTGAGACTCTCAGAATGAATGGATCAGTCAACTGCTTATACGCAATAAAACCTCCTGTAGGACTCTCGTTTCAAGGGTCCATACAGATGAGTAATGAATCCTTACCACAATGTATTTTCATAAAAAACAGGTATAATTTTTATTGTGAATTCTCTGTTATTGAGGAGAAAATAATGGACAGGTGGTAACAGCAGTCGTCTTAGGAAACGTACACAGGCGTTCTTCATTTATATTTTTAAAAGCCTCAATGCAAGAGGTTTGAATGAAGATTGAACAATGAACATTTGTTTTAAGAAAATAATGAAGTTTTGATCTATATTTAAACAAATCTTGAGGTTTTTAATTTACAAAATTCAAAATCATTTTTTTCTTTAATTTGCCTTTTATTGTTTTTAATTGTACAGATTCACTTTCTGTCTTTTATATTTTATTTTTAAAATGTTTATTATAAAAAGTTTTAACTTTGTCTTTTTTATGTTCTCTATCCAGATTTATGCTTTAACAAACTGTTATTTTGACATTTCATGATTCAACCAACATCTTTGGATTGGATAATTACTTCCTGTGAACTGCCCTGACGAAGGCCCTGTGCCATTCTTCTATTTGTCAACCAACGTCTTTTTTTATTTCTGCAAATTTAACGTGAACTTGACTTATGAAATAAATGATTGAAGGCTTGATGTATATATGTCGTACAAAGGAAAGGGGGAAAGCTTCAAGTTTCATTGATGGGTTAAAAAGACAGATAAAAGAGACGCAAAATCAATACATGTAAGACTTTTATTGTGTCTCTTTTTCGTGTATTGTCATTTCCTGTGTGTTCTCTTTTGCCCCTCTGGCTTTAGGAGGCGTCTCTGAGGAGTCAAATCTTAATAAATCTGTCAACACGCCAATAAACCGGTATATTAAAAACCTGTCGGTGACTGGACTTGGCAGTTGATCTTAATAAACTGATACACACTTTTATTCCAAAGCACAGAGACAAATGACAGAACCAGTACAAAGGACTTTTAAGTTTTATTGTATTAGTTTTCCGGTTTATTGACAAAAGAACCACGAGTTACCTTCTTCCTTACGATTGGACCATGGATCATAAATCGTACAATCAGGGCAGAGTTTTTAAAACTGTAAACATATTTAATTGTTTCTATGAGCATTAGGGACAATTTATGTTACATGTTATAATTTATACTTGAAGCATTTGAGCTAAAACAACATTATAATATAATATGTCTAATCATGTGTTATTGTATAATGATTTTACAAAGAGAACACAGTCCAGTTTTAATTCAAAGACATGCAGTGAAGTTAATTATTGGCGACTAAATTACCTGGAGGTGTGAGAGGTTGTCCGGATGTATGTGTCAGCTCTGTGATGGACAGGCTGTCCAAATGTCAGCTGGGATTTGCTTCACTACTCTCTCAACCTTCGACACAGTAAGCAGTCTATGGAACGTATGGACGGCATCAACAACTGCAGTTGAATAAACATGGACCCGCCTGAGCAGCGAGGAACGTTTGCAAACTGTGGGTCGACTGCTCTGAGCTGAATGCACGCAGTATGAAACGTGCAGACGTTTGTCAAGACTGTCCAGGCCGACAGCGGGTCCAACTAAACCGCCACCGTCAAAACCTGACATCACTGCGGAAGACGGGATGTCTCATGTCTGCCGTCTCCGGTGGGATGGACTAAGATGCACGGAACAGATGAAAAGCAGCATGTAGACCAGGGACCATTTTACACTTTCTGAGAATTATCTCCATTTATACCTGGATCAAGATCCATGGATTCACGTAGAAATCACAGAGCGCTAATGCTACTTTAAACTCCTGAGAATGAGCTCATTTTCATTGTCTTTAGCGTGACTGTAATCCCGTGTCAGTCGTTTGTACATCAACATGAACGAGAACAGGTAATAATTCATTCTGCAAACGTCAAACGAGGCCAGTGTGTCAAAAACTACACAAGCACAAAAAACAATAACAGCTTCCTGGTTCCGCGCTATTATGGGAACATTTTGTTCTAAATGCGCAAAAAATGAACCATTTTGTTGTTCTTATATATTATTTAATAAATAAGCCTCAGTGTGTCTCAACATTTGTTGATATATTTTTGTTGATTTACAGTAATTTTAGTGATAAAAAGCTGCTTTGTCTCCGGGGCATTTTTTTACATATTTGCACTCAGTTACACGTTCTTTAATATCTTGCTGTCTTAAATTGTCTTCAGGAGACATGTGATGGGGGAAACTGTTGAAAGTGTTTTTTTCTAAAAACTCCTCCTTCCTGTTGCGTATACATCATTATTGTACAGTTGCTGTGAAAGGTCACCCGGGCCTTCAGCTCATTTTTCATTTCTCCTGTCGTTCCGCAGCTGTAGCTGTTTGAAGTGTTGCCTGTTGGTGTGAAAAGCCTCAGCTGTCAGACTGAAACATTCGGGAGCTGAGAGGTTTTGATGTGGCGAGCGGCGTTCGCTGTCGGCGCAGAAACACGAATGAAGACGCTGCGTTTTTTTGGGGTGGTTCTATCGGCTCAGAGCCATCGATGCTGTCCGCCAGGCGAGTTATTGCTCAGGTGGATTAAAGTCTGTGTGTTCAGAGTCGCGCCCGGGAGTGTTTTTCTCCCAAACACACAAACTCCAACACTTCAACAAGACAACAAGACTGAGAGGCTTTGATTTCACAGCTTTAACTCAGCCACCAAAGCCACTTCAGGCTCCAACTCTGGAAATCCACTAATAGGACGTTGTACACAGGAACTGTTTGCATCTGCAGATATTTTCTCTCTTAATTTGTATTTAGATTTTCATCATGTTCACAAACCTGCTGAAGCTTATTGGCCATCAGCACCGATGGACAAAGCAGCTGCTCTCCAACTATGTGCTGGTGACTTTAGGCCCGTGGAGCAGAAAATGACCCCAGCGCTTTACGTTTGTCCAAATAACTTAGATCTAATTTTTGTCATGAGTGTGAACAAACCAAATCAGTTTTCGCATCACATCTGGTCCACTTTAGTCTGTCGTCCTAGATCTGATTCATACCCATATTTTTTCAGCCGTGTGATCCTGTTGGAGAAGCTTCTCTCCAAACCAAACTGTAACGAAAATATCACGATTGAGCAGTTTTTAAAGAAATCAATCAGACTTTTGTGGGAATACCATTTAAATATGAGTCACAGTTTTTACCGTTTAACGTTCACGTCGCAGTCGGATACTTCAAAAGAGGAATTTGAACCCTCAACACAAAAAGTCGGATCTGAGCATGAAGGCCCGTAATGTGACTGGAGCTTTAATCAGATCTACACTGAACCCACTGGAAGTCAGACACATCATTGGATCAGGATCACGTGATCCTCCAGCCTCAGATGTTTACCATCTGTCCAGACCCGGCTGGAATTTTACGCTTGGTTCATTCACAAGCACTGTCCACGGCGCTGAAACCGTGGCTGCCTGGGGGCTGTCATTGTCAAAACTATTTGCATTGTCCACAATCGCTACGCAGACACTTAAGGAAACACTCAACCTTCTCTACTCACTTTTGCAGCCTGGATTTGCTCGTTTGCTGCTGCCACTACAGACCTGTTCAGACTTCTGAGTCTCCATGATTCCACCCTAACAATTGCACCTGCGCAGTTCACCAGATAAACTACAAAGAAGTGGTTGGTTTTGGAATTACAAATGGGTCAGCTGATGGAGTAGTGTGTACAACTGATGTATATTTAATCGTTTTTTGACAACAACGGAGGTCGATGGCACCAACCAACCCAGGCTGCAGGCTGCCGATGATTGTGGACGATACAATTATCTAGAAAATGATCCTTTTAGACGCATTTCATACAGAGGTTGGGAGCTTGCATCCACACGAACAAAAATAATGAACATGTCTCTAAATTATTAAAAGGCTGCACAGGAAGTCTCTGACTTGATCCTCCTTCACTACAGAAAGCTCCAGATGAAATGATTCACTTAAGTAAACTAAGTAGCTGTGGATCCAAAAAAAATCCCGATTAAACAGACTGAAGTTTGTTCTTAAAACATTAACACTGTTCAGATGTTTGTGTTGAGACTCTCTGCAGTTTTAATGAAGCTCATAATTACATCTGACAGCCTGCACTACCGCGACGGCTGCTTTCTGTCTGATGCGTCCTCCCCCTCCTGTTAGCCTCGAGGCTACACGGAAACTAATAAACATCTCCATCTGAGACGTGATGGGGGCCATCACCTCCTCCTCCTCCTCCTCATCTCGGTGTCTGTGTGAGCACCGTGCAGTCAGCAGTTTACTTTCCTGTTTCCAGGGTCACAGAGCTTCACGACTGACAAACAGAGGACAGGACACTTTAACCTGCGTCTCTCTGAGTGTAGTCACATCTGACACAAAGTTCAGGAGTCAGAAGATGGAAGCTACAAGCCACAAACCTGCAGAGAGCTGAGCGACTGTCCTCTACACTGTTGGTTTTCTATGTGGCCTCAGTGAACAACTACAGAGGAAGAGGATGCGACAGACCAGTCATTAAGAGAGTCCAGTAGAACCTCAAGAAACCGACGACCAGTCAGCTAATCACACACAGATCTGACGTCCGCATGTCTTGCAGTGGAGACTTGAATGACATGTCCACACTGCAGCATTTCGGCGGCATTTTCATCCGTCTCAGGCTCATCTGATCAAACACCCTTTAATGTCTCTGCGATTTATGTGCGTAACCACAGTGACCTACAGTCGGAGCTGGGCCTACTCAGTGCAAAGTGCGTCTGTGTAGAGAACTGGAGCTGCCACTGATGAAAGCTTGTTCTGAAATATAACACTGTGTGCTGCTAGCCCACTGCAAAGGGGCGTAAAGAGCATTCGGATAAAGCAGCGTGGTCTGTGCGCACACAGGCTCACTCACATCATCACGTTTGCATTCTCCCAGGAAAGAAAATCAGGGTTCCAGTGTGTTTTCCGTTTCCAAATTTTGCATAATTGTTGTCTGCTGATGTCAGGTTTGTATTAGATTGACAATAGAAATCCTCAGGCCCAGTTCAGAGCTGGTGAAACCTGTCCCTCCTGTCTTCTGGTGTCACTGTCACGAGCTGGATTACAGAGCAGGACTTCACTGTGTGCTATCATCTTCTATGTCAGATTTCCACAGGTCGCTTTGCTAATGTTCATGGACTCGCCTCAGCTTCTAGGCAAATATCTGGCTTGGATGTGCCGCCGTGCCTCTTTCTCATCTGACCAGGCCTTTAAACCAACGTCGGTGCGATGATTTATCCCGAGGACGTGTCAGAGCTTTGGTGAAACAGCTGCAGCGTGTTTCCGAAGACTCAAAGGTCAACATTTTTATTTCAGAGATCCGGACACCTCAGAGCAGCCGAGGTCAGGCTCGCTGCTGCAGGAGAGGCCCGGCAGCTTTCTGCGGTAATTGGGATTCGGTCTGCATGTAGATGATGTAAGAGATGCCGCTCGCTAACAGGTATCCCATGGTAACCAGAGCCAGAGGCAGCGGGTCTCTGTTTGCTCATTAGCTGCAACTCATCACTGTCCTTCTTTAATTCTGCATCTGCTGCAGATGAAAACGCTCCTGCTCCTGATGTGTGTTTGAGAGGCGAGCGACCAGCACGGCCATTGTAAACGCAGTTAAACATCCTCAAAAACCAAAAGAGGAATGACCGAGCGTTTGTTCTGGAGCTGCATGTTAAGGGCTTTTTATTGCTCAGACATTTGTACCGAGTTGAGAGCTGTGTTCACGTTGAGCTCAAAAGTGCAGCATAAAAGTTAACACCGCATGTGTTTTATTAGCTGCGAGTCACCACAGACAGATCCTGGAGCTGCTGGGCTGCAGCTAATCACGGCATTTACCAATCAGCTGCACTGCAGCCGATGGAATATACACAGTACGAATGAGCTGGAACTGTGGCGCTGATCACTGGGATTCATTCAACAACACATTACTTCAAACTCTTAATTAAATGTCATAGTTTTTACAAGTCTGCAGAGTTTTTTATGACAGTAAACTGGTTTTACGAGTTGTTGCTTTCACCATTGGGGACTCTGATGCTCCAGGAGCCACAATCTTCTGGTTTCTGAGCACAGAGAGAACCAGTGTCGGTCACGCAGACACGTTCGCAAACTGTGATATGAGTAATAAAAGAGCCTGACTGAAGTTCAAACTGTTGTGCATCACATAGTCAAAATCCCAAGAAAAAACGAAAAACCAACGTGTTAACAATCTGAACATGGTGTTTTCATTATTCCCTGTGTTGGAACTGGCTAAAATTCTACCTTTCAAATTTTATATTCATGAGAAATTGTAACAGAAGGTGCATTTATGGACAAAATGAATGAAATTAAATACTTGGCTCGAAACCTTCTCTGCTTTTTCGTCATAACAAAAGCTGCACACCAGCTTTTAAGAGGTACAGCAGAGGCAATGTGTGTGTGTGTGTGTGTGTGTGTGTGTGTGTGTGTGTGTGTGTGTGTGTGTGTGTGCGGGCACGATTGCTTGAACATCTAAAGCCTCCGTTCACTTGTGTCTAATGTTGTAATAATGTAATCAGTTTTTGTGTCTCACTATATATTGTAGCTTAATCGTGTCTTGCATAATGACGTCTAAACATTAAATCTACTTGGACTCAAGGATGAACTGATTAGATTAACGTGGTCAAAGGCCAAGTTTCCTCTGATTTGTCATCTGGTGCATTTTTGTCCACACATTATCGAAGGAACCCCTTGTGGTGTAAACGTCCAGTTACGCTTCTGGACGAACTGATTAGAATATGAATCTGGACAGACAGGCAGACAAACTGCAACCTGACAAACATGAGGCAGAACTTCTAGTTAGGTGTGTCTGTAATATCATGCTGCATTGACAGCAGTGTTATTGTGCATTAACGTGCATTTTCCCTCTCAACCAAACCAATATACAACATTTGTAATGCTGAATTCACCACAAGCTAAATTATTTTCTAAGAAATGTCGACAAATGTACAATTTCAATGTGTTAAATGATTTGAAAAAATTTCAGAATTCCATTTTTCCATTCCAGATTAGAAGGTAAGAACAAACGTAAAATAGAAAATGAAGTTGTTATATGAATTCAGCCACGAACACATTTAAAATCTTGGGTTCATTTTTAAGCCAACAGAAAATAATGATTAAAACTTTTTAGATTCAAGATTCAACAGATGTTATTGTCATATGCACAAAAAGAAGAAATAAACCTGTTTTGAAACTGTCAGTTTTAAAACAAATCCAGATTTTTCACCTGTCACAGAAAACATATTTCCTTTTTCATCTCATGTCTAGCTTGTATTATTATGATTCCCTTGTTATACAGCAGTGATCTTGTGGCGGTGACTTCCTGCCTGCGGGAATTGATTTCCTCCATCTGATCCCTGCATTAAAAAAACTCTGTGTCCTCACTGTGGCAGCATTAAGGCTCCAAACATCTCACTCACATTATAGCAGGATAATGAAATTACAGCACCTAGTTTTCTCTGCTCGGGTTGTTATTTTCTGTCCAATCACGGCTGACATGTCGCAGATTTATGAACGAGAGGCAGGAACGTAAACTGACATCTGGTCGATGTGAGCGTTTATTATCTGTAATCTTTTTTTATTTCCCTGCAAATTGAAAATAGGAACCACAATCACAAAGCAGGAAAACAGGAGTCGCTGTGTTTGCTCTGAAACTGAGGACAGAGGAATAATGATGATGCTGAAATTGGTTTTGACGTGACTCGGTGGCTGTTTGCTGATACGCTGACGGCAGTTAATGAGTCTGTTATTGTGCAGCAGGAGACGGATTCTGAATCCAACATGAGGCTGGAAACAAAGGTTTGGAAACAACAATTGAGTAACGTTTTATTTCAGTGTGAGTCAAGGTCGGTCTGGACATTTTAATTTTTTTTTTACTACGAGCTGCCTGCAGACAGTAAGTTAACAAAGGTGTAAGGGGATTTAAAGGGGTCGTCAAGGCCGAAAAGAACTCCCAAGAATGTCTGTGAAGGTTCTCAGTGATGCATGTTTTCCTGACTGCACTTCTTTCTTCTTGGCTCCTCCAACCAAGAAGAACGTCTAAGAATCCAGACTCCATTTTGGACCAGCTGGGAAATGCAAACAGGTCTGAGGAAAAGTAAGTAGTAATAACTTCATTCTGAGCAGACATGATTGATCTTTTGTCAACTCAAACCAATCTGAAGATCTGAAGACCCAACCTGCAGGCAGTTTTGAGTTGAGCACCTTGAACCGCATGTTGCAGTGGCAGATACAAAAGACATCACCACCTGAATGAAAGGGGGCTTCAAGGACAGAAATAGCTTTAAAGAATGTTTGTAAAGGTTCTCAGTTATTTCCACCAAGCAGAAAGAAGTCCAGTTGAAACGAATCAGCTGTCGGATAACTTCCAAAAAACTCTTTCTATTCTCTTTTAAATTAACTGAGAAATGCAAGCGGCCTGAGGCTAGTATCACTAGGATCTAGCATCCATCTACAATCCAGCACCATGAAAATCTAGAGTTTCAGAGTGATCCAGAAGGGGCCATCTCCCACCAACCGACCAAGGCCAAGAACCAAGATCTGATCCGGGGTGTGACAATGAAAGCAATGCAGGTTGTTTCCCTGCAACACTAATCGAACGTTGGCTGCCCCCACAACAACGTTTACAGGCCACACACATATTGGCTTCAACTCCTCAATGGCAAACACGAAATTGTGACGCTGTTAGAAATCCTTCAGATCAAAGGACAAAATGTTATTTATACCTGCTCTCGGAACCCTGATCTTCAGCATTTACCACTTTCTTAGGAGACATATGTCGTAACAGTAAATAAGTAAGTAATAAAAGGTAAAGATTAAAGTCAAGAGCATTGTTCCACGAATCTTGTGCTGTTTCTGAGAATTTTTTGCAAGAAAACTTTGACTTTTTAGTTTTTAGCCACATTTAAAGCAAACCAACAAGAAAAGGAAAACCCACAGGGCCTTTTCGAGTGACAAGATTCATCCAGCCACTTCGTTAATAATTCTTTTCTACTATTAGTTACTAAAATAACGTTACTAAATATTTATAACTTTATAATAAATATTTCTGGGGACATGCTGGTAAGACTCAGGCCGAAGTTATTCTCAGCGAGCACAGGGGTCAGAAGAGCTGAGGTGTAATTCTCAATTTCTTTCATAAAAACAGAGTGAGGGGAAAAGAAAAGTGTCGTCAGTCACGCTCGAGGATGCTCCCCGTTGAATCACTCGCCGACGTTCCTCCTCCAGATGAATTTATTCAAATCCAATTACACCCTCTGCAGCTTTTTGCTCCGTTAATTTCTGTTTGTGTTTTTTCTTTTCCTCTCAACTGCTGATTTTCACTTTCATTCAGTGGCAGCGTGTTCATAATTCCCATGAATATATGCTCGACTTAATGGAGCATTGAGAATTAATTTGGACTCTGAGGGCTCCTTAGGTAAGCTTTCTACGCTGCAGGCACCACAGTGTGTCTGCTGCATAATAGGCTTGTTTCCAGGATCTAAATGAGCTTTATGAGCAGGCAGAGGAAACAAAAGGAAAAGTCAGTAAACAGAGAGCGTGAGGGGATTAAATTCACTCTCCACTTTGTGTTCGTTAGAGCTTTTCACACCATGAGCTTCGATGACAAACAGCGCTCAAGTTTTGGTTTGGGATTGCAACGATTTACACGCACAGAAGATTGACAGAAGTAAGAAGAAGCCTTAATCTGGCTCGACACATTAAGGTTGACGTATTGATAGTGATTTTCCACCTGTTTAATACGATGTGAAGGAGTGACACCTCATCCCTCTTCAAAATAAAAGTCTCTGCACCATCACCCGGAGCCTGAACCTGCACAGACCATCTGTGCCTGAGCCCTGACGGATGAATTTCAATCAGCATCTGTTGGAGTTTTTTTCTCCTTTCTGCAGCAGCCCTGATTATCTGAAACATCTGCATGTGAACGAGGAGGCGAGTCGGAAACAGCTGCCGCCCCCCCACCCCGCCCCCCTCCGAAAAAAAAGACAAAAAAACTGCAGCGTTTCTGCTTCAGAGGCTGCGAGAGCAGAAGGACTTTTATTGTTTGTGTCGTACACCAGAGGCTGAGCGGGTTTTAAATCTCGGCCGGTCGTCATCTGCCTGTGTGAAGTGGCTCGGAAGTCGGTCCACTGCTGCAGATTTTGAATTCAGGACAGCGGCTGAGTTGTAGTTTTCATGGTCACACGGGTTTTGTCCTCCACATTCTCTTTGTTTCACGCATCAAGACTAGTTTCACTCAGCTTTGGACGTTTTCTGTAGCTGAACGATATGTCTGGTCTCCTGTCCGCTACAGGGTCAGACGCCTTCAGGGTCAGTCCGCACCACAACCTTCTCAATAAATCCCTTTAATGTCATTCTGGTGAGGTGAAGCCTCTTGTACTGGATCAGTTACTGGTTTCTGATGCCAAGTCAGATTAAGCAACAAAACACAATAACAATGAAAAGAAATCAATGACCCTGTTTACACTTGGTTATAAAAATTGTTTGACATGATCTTAAATCAGAACTGCAGGTCTATGATTCAGCTGGTGTGTTTTAATGCAGTTTGGACTTCGAACCGCCACCGTCGCTTTTCACTTAAGACATAACTCATTATTTTTGCTGCTATTTTGCTACGAAACGTCTCACTGAGGAATGAACTCGACGTTATTCTGTGAAACCTCAGATAATGAGCTGCGTGACAAATCAGTCCGGACGCTGGAAACCATCACACACGCTGTTTAGGTTTTGGTTCCTGTCCGCTGTGTGTTCACATCTGTGTTAATCTTCCACTTGGATCACTGAGCAGTTTTATTGACTGACTTACTCCCGGTCAAAGCTAAAATGAAGCTCTAATTAGTCAACTGGACCCGTCCGAGCGTCAGAACAACTGCAAAGCTGCATACATACAATGGATCTGTGCAGTAAAACACCAGCAAGGTGAATTCAATATCAGAGTCTATGTGTCTTCTGTAAAAGCAACGAGAAGTAAGTAATCAATATCCAGGTCACAGCGGGAGCAGGTTTTATACATGCACATCAGGAATATAGGTCAAGACAAGCTTATTTATAGAGAATTAATTAAAAATGAATGGAGAAAGAATGTGAACAAAATAATACAAAACATTTACCATGAAGAAATGAATGAAGTAACACACAAAAAGACAATAATCAAACATGCAACTTTAAAAGTCTCGTTTTTACAGCTGGTGTCAGCGACAGATGACGTCACAACTGAGGCACATCTACACCTTCACTATTCTACCTTCATTTCCTGCTGTAGCGTTTATACGGGAAGTCGTCGCCCTCGCGTTCACATCAGCGTTTTTGCTGCTTTCTTTCACGTCTTTTTTTCTTTCGTGCACAAATTGTGAAGTTAAAAGGTCAAAGTTACCGGTTGTCGCCATATTTGTTTAATTTGTTTCCATCCAGTCGTTCCCGACCCGCCCGTGAGCGTGTTGCCCCCTGTCCTGTCTTTGACCGTCTCTGCTGGTCTTCAGCGTGTCCCCAGCTTTGGATGTGCTGTCAACCGTGCTGCCTTAGTCAGCGTTCGAACCCGCCTCGCATTCGTTCCCTTGCTGTAACCTTCACCGCAGCACGTGGTACTGACCCGCTGAGCCCACCAGCATGTGGAGCAGGCACTCACACACCCACACGTATGAGCTGATAAGAACCCAATGAATCACACCTGGGTGGAAATGATTTGGTGCAGACGCTGCAAAAACGTGACCTCCTTCACCCACCAGTCCCGACCGGCCTTGAACTGAACCGGGGGCTGAGACGGCAGCTTCAGCAGCTTCAGAAACCAGGAGATCAGGCTTTTAATGTTTGTGCCACAGTTTTCAAAAACTACATGCAAAAAAATTATGATTTTTTGATGATTTTTACTTAATTTCTGTTGTGTCTTTTTTTAAGATTTCAAGTTTTTTCTAAATTATATTCCAGTCTGGCTTTTCTAATAATAAAATGCCTCACTTTTGATTTAGATCTTAATCATTTTACACTGATTTACTTTTACTTCATCCACTGATGGATCAGGATTTTTTTTTAGATTTTAAACAAAAACCTGTCTGCCCTTTCTCAATAATTTCATCTCTCAGTTTTATGGAGGAAGTTTTGGGTTGTATGGAATAAAACAGACACTTCCCCATGTGACCAAAGAAGGAGAGGACGCATGTGTCCTCTCCTTAACATCTGTCTCTGGTCTTTTTGGATTGTTCCCCTAAACTGTCTCAAGTGGCCCTCAGCCAGGCCACAAAGCCTGGCCCGGTCCAACCCAAGCCGAACCCTGCAGCTTCTGCTCCCTCATCTGTTCTCCATCTCCCACAAAAGCGCAGGTTTGAATCTGTGAGTGTAAATGATCATCGTTTAAAACCTGTTGGACACACACACACACACACACACACACACACACACACACACACACACACACACACCATCCCGGTCTGTACCTTCTCTCAGAATGTGGTTGTGGAGGAGCAGCAGGAGCAGGAAGGAGACCGCAGCGGCAGTCAGAGCCCAGGCCAGGCGGAGGAGCTGCATGAGGGAGAACCGCGATCCGCACCGGGAGGCAAAAAGTCCGAAGTGAGATTATCCGCAGGCTGGTTCCTCCTCACGACGCCACATCCAAGCCAATCCCAGCCAGAGGAGGACGGAGGCTGGAGCCCAGTGGCATCTCCGGGGCAGGAGACGACGCAGGGACAAATCCAGAGCGGAGCAGGGACTCTGCCCGGGCCGAGGTTCCGCGCTCCCCGGCGCGTCACGGTGCGCAGCGGCGTCCGAGAACGTCCGTCCACATCCAAAACTTTTCCTCCGGCTCACAGCTCGGTGCGTCCGCGTCTGCTCGTCCTCCCAAAACCCCCGAGAGCTGCAAGAACCGACGGCGGGGCCGGACGGAGCTGCTCGGCGGGCATGTCGCACGTCTGACGCCCCGCACGGTTCCGGAGACTGAAGGAGGAGGCGCCGGCAGCTGGTGCTGCCTCAGTGTGAAGACTCGCCGCGATCTGCAGCCTCCTCCCCCGTCCTCCTCCCCCCGTCCTCCTCCCCCCCGTCGGTCTCTCTCTCTCTCTCTCTCTCTCTCTCTGCCGGACTGACGTAGCACCGGGGACAAGGACGCGCGTCTCCCCGTGGGTCCGTCCAAAGTCCAGAGAAGAACTGTCAGCTGCTGAACTGGAGCTTCCAACAGATGATGAGTCTGTGCGAATGTTACATTTGTCTTTGGACGTTTTGTATCTGTTTTCATTCGTGATTTTCTATAATTTGAATATTTTGTTTCCATTTTTAGTCACATTATGTCTGATTTTGCTCATTCTGAGCTTCGTTTTGGGTCGTTTTTGATTCATTTTGTAAGTTTTTGTGGTCACTCGGTGTCTTCAAAGGTCCAGGTCTGTGGCCCCTGGGACTTCACAGACAAAATGGACAATACGAGGTCTCACAAAAACACATGTCACATGGCAAAGTTTCACTTTTAACATTAAAATACAGTTTGACAACAAGAAGAAACAGGCACTTTATTTTAATCCCAATGTCTTTCCTCCAGTCTGAATGTCTGTGAGGTGTGTGTGTGTGTGTGTGTGTGTGTGTGTGTGTGTGTGTGTGTGTGTAGACTGTGGACGTGTTGGTTCCTGAGCTCGACAGTCTGAGGGTCTGTGAGGGGAAGCTGCCTCGGAACCTGCTGGGTCCGGCTCTGATGCCCCTCTTTTGTTTTCCTGATTTCCCACGTGACCCTCCGGGTGCAGGGCTTTGCCCGGACGGCAGCTCAGACCTGGTGACGACTCTGCAGGATAGTCTGATCCGGTTCGGAGCTCACCTCCAGGGGCCGGTTCGTTAGACAGTCCAGGATCCAGCTGCGTGAAGCATCATCCAGTCTGAGGTCCCGTGTGAGACGGGAGGACACAGAAGAGTAAAAGCCGACGGTGTGTGGGGGTCTACGGACCACGTCTGAGGGGATTTTACTCTGCAAATCAGCTGGTTTTACTTTTTGGGAAATGGTCTGACGTATTTCCTCTTGCTTGATTCAGAGTTTGTTTGTTTGGTTTAAATTATTTCACTATTAACATTATGTTCTATAATAAAAATGTGAAAGTCAACACACATTAGAACAAACTGTGTGAACTGCTGGACCCTTTTCATTTTATAAGTTTCCATCGTTTCAGGTGGTTTATTTCCTGTTTAGCACATTTCTGCAATTAGAAAAGGTCAAAACAGGGTTATTGAAGAATTATTATTCAGCAGCAGAATATTACACATCTGTAATTATATTTAATTAGAGCAAACACTGAAAGTTTCTAAAAAACTTTCACGTTGGGGAAATTAATTGTTCACGTCACTGCACACGTGAATTCACATTCAAAATAACTTCATCAGTCCATAAATTTATTCTTTTTTTCAATCCAAAGTGATGATGTTCTTGATAAAAATGTCTCAATATTTACTTTGGAGTCGCTTCTATAATAAAATGAGCTGTAAAAATTAGCTTAAAACATTTTAGTTTTAATCTGGTTTAATCTGAACACATGAGAAATTGTCCCTGGTCTCGTTTTCAATGTTACAGCAACTTAATGTAAAGTGTGATGTGTTTTGTCCAAGACATTTAAAAACATTCATAACAACTAATAAACTAAACCTACATTATTACTGAAGAACTTGTGTATGAAAAGAAAGTGTGATACTGGTTTGGTTTGTGTAGGTTTGTGTTGTGGACTAACGTACCTGTTGTACATTTTTAGGCTGTTTCCTGTTCAGTTATTCCTCTACGGGCTCATAGTCTGGAGGCGGCTGGTAGGACATATTGATCCTGATGAGCTGAAGCTCAATTTTGTCATCGACATTTAAATATTCTAAAAAAACCAAACGTGTCTCAGATGTGTGTAACTGTTTAAGATTCCATGTTCTTGGTTGATCTTAGGGTGATTAGTTCCTGTTTCTGAAAATTTTAGTGTAAGAAGGTTTAGATGATCCCCAAAAAAATGACTGAAAAGGTCATAAAAGCTGCAGTGTGAATCATTGTGGGTTTTTGGCATCTTTGCATTAGTTCCTGTTAAGTTTTGGTACCAAAAGACTGAAGGTCATAAAAACTGATCCTGAAGGCCTCGACCCCCGTCCTAAAGCCATGACACTTAATCCAGCAGCCTGAAAAGTGAATGACGTCTGCCAGCGGTTTGTTTTATTTGAACCTGTTCCCTCCAACCAGACTGAACAGGCTTTTCACTGTGGCAGCGTGAAAAGGATCCGTTCCTGTGACGCACCTTCGGAGACTTATCGGCCGAATCTGCAGCTTTCAGCTCGTCGTTCAGCGGCCGGAGCAAAACTTCACCGCTTCGGTCACAGCTGCTTCTCTTAGCTCGCAGCAGGAAGTGGCTGTTATCAGACAAGAAGCCAGAGCCCAGAACCTGCTCAGCAGCCGACAGGAGTTCGAAAGGAGCCGCTGAACCTTCAGCACGTTTGAATCCCCCCCTCCGGTCTGTGCTGATGTTGCAGCAGGTGAATGTAGCTCTTGCATTTCCTAACAAAGACCCCAAACGACTTTGCATCAAACTCTATTTCATCGTTTGAAGCAGATTCCTACAGATTACTTGCATATTTCTTCTTGTATTGTATCAGTTTTGCTGTCCTTTTAGTTTTGCAGCAGCTGTTTTACGCTTGTGTGAAAAACTTTTCTACTTGGCCAGTGACTATTTTTCACACTTACTTTTGATACAACTCGACAACATGCTGCATTTTCACACACATACTTCATCCAGTAATGAAATTATGTATTTACAACTGCAAGTCCACAGTGATAATACAGTTTTCAACTCATATATAATAAACTACAGATAAATTTATTATGGAAATTAAACAGGTAGATGGGAATATAACAATTGAACAAAACCAACATCGTACTCATAAATAAGAGCACAATTATAGTGTAATTATATATAATTATTACAAAACGTAAAATTTATAACACTTGTTATTACAACAATTCAAAAATGTTATTGTATCTTATTTTATTATTAGAATTTAGTGTAATAAAAAGACAAGTAACAACAATGTCAATTAAAATATTGATTTATTTGTGCAAAAACAATAACAATGATCAAACCAAGAAGATGAACAAAAACCAGATGGGAGATTGAAAATTACATTATTAATTACAGTAATTAATAATTAATTACTGTAATTAATAGTAATTCAATGATCAAACTTATAGTTCATTTTCCTAAAAACATATATCAGTATCTTTATAATTATAAAAAAGTACAAAAGTGTGTTTAAATGTATAACTTATTATTATCATTATTATAATTATTATTACAGATAGGAACATGTACTTATTTAAACACTTTGTAATAAAAGTGTGTTGGTATCAGTGGATCATCAGCTACTGTTCTGATTACATGACATAGAAATAGTAAAACAACAAAAATGAGCTAAAAGAATTCAGACGTGGATGATTTCGTGTGAGGATCTTCAGAGACAATCTGCTTCTCTCTCTCTTGTCAAACGTTACCTGGACAGGGCAGCAGCATTTGTCCCGAGTGCTGCGAGTGATCGGGGGATGACTGATGAATGAATCCATCCCGCTGATTGATCGCTCGGCTCCAGAGGCTCCAGGTCACATCCAGGCTCTTATCGAAGCTCTTAGCAGCTCTCCATCTGTCAGACAGACTCCATCACCGCTGCCCTCTTGCTCTGAAGTAGATCCGTCTCCAGCAGGTCGCGCTCTCTGTGCCTGCGGCGGCTGTGATTATTGCTGATGTTTTTCTGCTATCGATTTACTTTCCGCAGAGCCGTCAGTCAGTGGCCGGCGGTGTCGTACGGGACGAGTCTGGAGACAGAGATCAACGCAAACACTGTCAGGGCTCGTCTGGCGTCGGCGGCAGCACAGGAAATGAAAAGTGTCCATTGGACAGGATGGAGAGTGGGAAGGAAGACGGATCAGAGCGTCTCTGAAATCAACACCTGACAAATAACTGTGAGCACAAACTCTGTCAGAATATGGTCAACGCAGAGGAGGCTGAAGACCAGTGGCACTTCATTATATTTTGAAGTTTAGGCATCAGTCTCTGGGGGCGCGTGTAGCCTGGATCCACGTATTGAACGCAGAATCTACGCTCAGCATCTAAAAGTCGTGAAGTCGTAGTTCAGTAACTAGGTTTAAGCTCTAGAAGCTGCACAGTTTTTAAGGAGAAGACAGAGCAGCCCAGTGCAGCGCAACCGTCCCAATGTGTTTGAAAGACATCAGGTGATTAGTGGAAAGAACAGGTTGGGTTCAAAATACATGTTTTGTAACTCCACAGGACCTCTGTTGTCATGGTTACCATAAAAAAAAACACAGCCAACTTAAGGTGAAATTACACGTAAACATCGATGCGGGGAAGGAAATAATTAGTAACCGTAGGCTGCAGAGGCTCACAGAGTGAGTGCACCTTTCCCAGGTCTCAACAGTGTGCGGTCGGGACATTATTCCATTTCTGTTTCCTGATTGTTTCTTCATTTTCAGCAAATTGAGGTTTGTTAAACACAACGTTGCCCCTTTGTGGACACACATACATCTACAGTGAAAGCACCTGACAAAGTGTGTGGGACCATTGCGACCGCAGTCTGGGCTCCTGTGTGTCTCACACTAAGTTCCCCCTCTAAAAAAAAGAATTTTTAAACTGAGTGACAGTATCGTAGTGACTCGTTAGGGTCTGTTTGTTTTTCTCACCAGCCCAAATAATGTTTGGAAAGAATAACTTCACAATGACATTACGAATGACAGAATTTCACAGTAAACGGTGGGTCAGAATCATCCTGTGCAGAGTCGCGAGTCACCAACTGTCTCCTTTTGCTTGTGTCATAAGCTCAGACTGTTGCGTAATGTCGTAGGCTGATTAATTCCGGAAATGTACCTGGAAATTCTCCTGACCAGCAGCAAAGCTGAATAAACCTCATCTTCACACACGCAGCCACAACCTCAGGTTTTCCGCAGCAGTCAGGATGCCGCAGGCTTGCTATGAAATCAGGGGTGAACCGCGACTGCCGAACCCGGGAAATGTCCTTTATTGGCTGGAAATGAGTTGGCCGCGCGTCAGGGTCTGTGACATCATCGGTAATGAAACTCCCAGCGAGCTCAGTAACCTTGTTAATCGAGTGGTGACATCTGAGCTTTGAAAGTGTTTGGTTGCTGCGCCACAGTAGGACAATGTGCTTCCAGGTACATCCTGAAAGTTTTTGCTCTTTTCTAAATGCTGAATTCAGTGCGAAACTGTTCCAGCAAACAAATTAACGCCAATAAAGCAACTTCAAAGCAGTTAACGCCATCACGAGTTCTTCTCCTCATTCAGAGCAAACGCTTTCCCCCCTCCCACCAACACGCAGGAACAGAGAGAAGTGTGGCGACTTTTTCTGGGGAAGTGTAAACCCCCATTAAAACCCTCTGGGGGGTTTTGTGTTTATTTCATGGAAATCAGCTCCATGTGTTCGCCGCCATCTACCCTGCTCCAGACTGTGTAACAATGATCTTCAGCAGGCGTGAAGGAAGCGGAGGAAACACTTCAATCAGCATGAAACAAATGCAAATTCACACACACACACACACACACACACACACACACACACACACACACACACACACACACACACACAGCGCTGACAAAGAAAAAACGCACACAATCAACAGGAGCGACACGGCCGACTGTCTCCACTCTGAACCTACCTGCTGTCTGAAGCCCCATCACCGTCACTCTCACTCTCGGCTTGTTTGATGGATTTCAGCGGCAAATAAAATGAGAAAACAGTTGCAGAGAAGCAGCTTCTGATGTGGAAATGCTGCCACAGAGCCTGCACTCGAACAAAAAACCTTTGTGTTCCAAACCCTGATGCACCGAAAAAGCCCGAATACTTGAGTTTAAAATGCAAGGCCATGAGCAGGCCTCCCTCTGTCGCCATAGAGCCCTGTTCACGCCCCGTGTCCTGCTGATGTTGGGTTCTTCAAATCAGCATCTTTCCCTAAAATGAGTTTTTTGACTTTATGTGCTGATAGTTTAACCTATATAAACATCAAACTAAGTTTTATGTCGGAAAATCGTTAAAAAATTGTTACATTCCACCAACAAAATCATTGTTTTATTACGTTCAGATTCATAATACTGAAAATTAAAAAACTGTTAACAACTTAATAACAGGAAACATTCAATAGCCACTAACCACGAGCGATAACACATATGGTATAAGAGGAGTTTTTTGAGTATGTGACTAACTTGTTAAATTTAAAAGAATTAAAAAACTATGAAAAGACGCTGTGGCTTCTACCTTCACCCTTTTTGGACTGAGCATTGTAAAATGAGGCGTGTAAGAGACTAAAGGTACGATTGTAGGTGGTAAATGATCTGCATTCACCCATTTACACACACACACACACACACACACACACACACACACACACCATGTCCTTCTGCAAGCTGTTCCCTGTAACTGCAGCGGAGAAAGAGAAGCGTCTTTTTCTCTGCTCCAAACTTATAATTAGACGTAAGAAGTTTGCACAGATAAGGAGGAAAAGCCGATCCGTTTAAGTACAAAGATGGACCAGCAAACTCTTTGTGAAGCGTAAACCACATTAAAAACCCTCCAGAGGTTTTTAATGCGTCTGAGCAGCATTTGACTCATTAATAATCACGGTCACGAAGTCGTACTTGCCTTAAGGTCGTGCAAGGCACAGAACACAACTAACACCCGTCTTACTCCAAGGCCTCGTCTGCTCCTGTCACTTCCTGTATCAGATATTCCACCATCAAATAATATTGTTTTCTTCAGGTTTGAAGTTTTATTTTTAGGTCAATCCTTCATTCTCAGTTAATATCCTGTAGTTAAGGAGCCTAATATCAAGTGCGTGTGAATTATAAGCCTCTGACAGCAGCAGTAAAAACTTTAATATGCATAAGTGACACATTTTATCACAGTGTGAGTAAAAAATCTGCACATTCACAGGAAATTATCCACAGACCAAATATTTAAACTGTTAATTTCATTCAGTGACACTGAAACAATAAAACTGCAGCTCAGCCTCTTGTTCTTTTGATGAAATGTGCATTAATTCCCATTTTCTGTGGAGATGTGGTCCAAATGTGCGTCGCATAGAAATGGAAAACATTACAGAGGTCGCTGCACTTTTGTAGATGAGGCCCAACAACAAACAAACGATTAACAGCAAATGATCATATGTGTTGTTTGTCTCGACATGGACAAAATAAACTGTAATAAATAAGATAATGAATGATGTGACAGTTCTATATTAAAGGTTTGGTCAGTTTTACACACAAAAGCAACATAATTTGGTGAAGGGCGGCATCGTATTTGGGTTGAAATATGTTCTTTGTCAAGGTTAGAGGATGCTCATCTCCATGGTTACAATACATGGCTTGATTGTGGTTACAAACAAAGAAAAAAATTATGAAAAAATGCTTTGTAAATAACAGCTTACAAGCAAAATTCCATTATGTGTTTGTGTGATTAAACTCCTGATGATCTGATAATTGTTCTGATTTGGTTTAATTGCATTGAAAAAAAATTTTTATGGGTAGGCCGGGATTTGATCCCACACAGTCCTGCATCATGTAGATGATCCAGCTGCTCTACCTGTTGAGCTACCAGGGTGCTAATGTCACTTCAACTAAAACTATGTGTCGAACAAACTCTCATATCTTACAGTTTTGCAGTATGTTGAATCGTAAACCCCTGTATCGTCAGACGTATCTTCTTGCCAACACACAGCAGCACAGACACAGACTTTTAGACCCAGAGGTTCATTTATACTTCAGTTCAAAGATTGTTCTTCACAAAGGCTTTGCCTGTTTGAAACAAAAAAGAAAAACCAACACAATGATAACCCAGCGTTCTTCTCCTGGAATCACACTGTGTTTACACCAAAATCAAATGGAACAAAATATGTTCTTTGTTCTTTAAGCTTTTTTAAATCACATTTCCATGATTAAACAGACAAAACCAGAAGGATGTTACCCACACGTGACACTACCCTTGTTTTTCAGACTTGGAAGCAGCAGCTTTCCTCTCTCCTGTGTGGCTCTGCCGGCTCCTGTCCGAGCTCTCGGCAAACGAAACACTTCCACGAGCATCAGTGCGAGTCTCACACAAGACGCTACAGGCTCCGAGTGTTACGCTTCCTGTCTGGAAACAACGTTAGGGGTCATCCTGGACATCCTGGTTTCAAGTTGTGATTAGACCCTGACTGCATGACAAACAAAAGGACTGATTTTATGCTACGTGTCACAGCACGCGATTGGCCGGGGCTACTAAAGTGTAGATGACCTGCCCTCTGTGTTTCCCCTTCAGTTTACATCTTCTTGCACAAATACAATAAATCCAAGTGTGTGACTACGTTGTACATGACCAACAACAGATTTTCCTGAGTCGGAATTACGTGGCGAACGCTTCTGCCTCACCTTGTAGGTGGGACAGTCCTCTGGGAGAAATACTTGTTCGTTCATTGTACACAGGGTCGTGCAGATGCAAAGCGGCCTTGAACACGCTTGTGTGGAACTTGCTTATGTTGCTCTATGACATCACCTGACTTCCTCCTTCGCTCCCATCATCATCATCATCATCATGGCTCCACCTGCCCTTCCCTGCTGCGTTTCGCCTTATCATCTAATCGCCACATTATTCAGCCGGCGTCTCTTAAGGTTCTGCTGCCGCTGCTGGATTTATGGTCTGGCTTTAAGTCAGAGGTAGACCAGCACATTAGGCAGATCAGAGAGGCCTGTGTGGAATTATTATGCTCACTTTACTGCACAGTAGGAGGATTAATTAAAGGAAACACTGTGGTGCTACATCACCAGGCCGTCACTTCATTTCCCACAGCAGGCACACAGGATACACAACCGTGTGTGAGGTACTGCAAAGTCACTGCAATACACCAGGATTTTAAATCCACATTTCCATAGTTCCTGATGAGGAACACGACACACACACAACAGTCACTCAGCAGCCATCGTGAAATATGTTTGACATAATCAGTAGAAATGTCACATTTAGGCGTTTGTCTGTTATGCACATAGAATGGATAAAAGAAGCCACTAAATGAGAAGAGATGCTGTAATAAGGCTCGAGGACAACACACACACACACCTCATTATTTTTAATTAGCGCCACCATTTCTGTCTCGTTACTGTACCACACATAACACACGCACACAGCAGCAGCAACTGTCAGCTCCAAGACACAACGAATTTCCATCATGTCTTTTCTTCAGCACAAACTAGATTTTTTTCTGTTGCAGCAGTGAAAAACAAAACACTGTTGATGATAGTCTGCAGCAAAATCTCTGGGATTGAAACAAAAAACATTTTGGGTTGAGCTGTTGAAGGAATCACAATCATACCCTGATGTGACAAAAAAGTATTTGTAAAATGTGAATGCTAACAGATGACATGTAAATACCACAACGCACCAAAATCTTGGAATAAGGAAACGTGAAAAACATATGCTCAGAATGTGCTAATAAAAAGCTGTGACACAAACTCGTTTACCACTGAGTTGAATCAGCTCTTATTTTGAGAAAAATGTCTGTCGACTAAGGAGATGGTTTGTTTTAAATGTGATAGTTTTTATTAAAATACAACCATAAACAGACACAAAAGGTCCCAGCACAGCGAACAAAATTAGATCTCACACGACCACAAAAAGACAAAATGATGAAAAAATACTTCAACAGGCTGAAAACAACCGCAAAGATTTCCTGTATCCAAGACCCAATTCTCTCAAAGTTTGTCCAGGCTGGAGCCTCTTTGAGGTGATGATGACAAGCCAGGAAAATTACCTTCATTTTATCTTCAGATTTGAAACTTATTTGAGTAAGAAATGGTTCATAAGTCGGCAATTTGACAATAACAAGCCAGGAAGACCATTTTTGACCCACCACGTTGACGTGCTTTAACTTGCTCTAACTGAGACGCGATCCCAATGTTTCTCTACTTCTGTCCTAAAAAGTCGCCCGATGACGTCATTCACAATTTCTTTTTAGAAAAGCCGTGGTGAAATCAGGCCTTTAGGCTTCAACAATCGCAGAAAGGTCCACAAAGTCCTGAAGGTAGCGTATACAGTTTTTCCATCCACCGGCAAAAGTTAAGTTTTAATCATTTGAATACTGATCTTCAAAATTGCCTTTTTCATTTTATCTTCAGATTTAAAAGTTATTTGAGTAAGAGGTAAAGTTACAGCTTTCCAACGCAGACGTTGAGGTTTTAAGTCGTGTTTACGGCTATTAAAATGTGAACACACAATTTTTTCACCGTATTATTTTTAGTCACCTCCCACGTCCACGAGCATTTGGATGGATGTTTGGGGATCCTGATTCAACTATATGTTAATAAAATATTCTGTAAAAATGAACTTAAGAGTCAGTGTTAGCACAGCACAGGAGACACCTTGGTGAGGTAAAAGCTAGCTGCTGATCAGCTGGCTTTGTCATACCTTTGCTTGTTCCCTTGAATGTTTGAGACGTCCAGATGAAATGGAAATCAGATGCAAATTCGTGTTTCAGATGACGCAAACGCAAGGAAATTGGAAAGTTGGAAATTGACGAAACGCAAGCGAGTTGGAAATTCGGACGCAAACGCAAGCGAGTTGGAAATTCGGACGCAAACGCAAGCGAGTTGGAAATTCACACGTGAGAGCACACAGTTCAAGTTTTTCGCATTCACTCATCACATTCACACAGCCACATACCGTTGTTGTTCCAGCGGGGTACGGATCCCTCGTTGTCCCGTTGGCAGTCGGTGTCTTTTACCACTGGACTATCTTCAGCGCTGGCAAGTCCTCAGAGGGAGAAGGAAGATCAGACTGAAGGTGAAAGAACTTCCTTTGCTACAGAATCAAACTTGAGACCCAACAGAGATGGAGACTTGCTGATCATCTCGTTTTCACATCTCCACTCACTCGCCACTTTATGAGGTACACCTGTACAGTCACATGCAATCCTAAACTAAATCCTAATTTGAAGACTTCACATGGATGATTGTGACCTCAGCTCATGTCTTGAAGAAAAAAATCTGCAATGCTCACGTTCAAAAAGTAGCTGTAGCTCAGCAGGTCAGAGAAATGGAACGTGCACAGTTGTGTGATGTTTGTCTTTGGAAAATGAATCTTTGTTCTATGTTTTCATCTGGTCTGAAAAGGAAGGACATGTCCACGATCTGTAGCTCAGCAGGTCAAAGAAATGGTTCATAAGTCGGCACTTTGATAATAACAAGCCAGAAAGACCATTTTTGACCCACCACGTTGACGTGCTTTAACTTGCTCTAAATGAGACGCGATCCCAATGTTTCTCTACTTCTGTCCTAAAAAGTCGCCCGATGACATCATTCACAATTTCTTTTTAGAAAAGCCGTGGTGAAATCAGGCCTTTAGGCTTCAACAATCGCAGAAAGGTCCACAAAGTCCTAAAGGTAGCGTATACAGTTTTTCCATCCACAGGCAAAAGTTAAGTTTTACCGTAAATTCTGGACTATAGAGCGCACCTAAATTTAAGCCGCACCCGCTAAAATTTAAAAGAAATATATATTTTGTCACATATAAACTGCATCGGACTATAAGCCGCCAATATCCAGGCTGAGAAATAATATCTGTTGTATGCGCTCCTACTCATTGTTCACAGTAGGCATGAGGATGTTCTGTGCGCTGTTTTACCGGCATTACGGTAAATAACACATGTGGAATGTACAGAGCTCTTATAAATAAACGGCTTGTTCCATAGCCAAAGGAGAAGTGTTTATTCTTCACGAATTACGCATTGCTGCGCTCAACAAAAGATTTTGTACCTGATTCACCTGAATGAATGCCTGTAACACGGCAGTAAAAGTGCTGATCACACAAAACAGAAAAGTCATGGTTTTATTAATCTTCCTCCTGTGCACTAAAACCAAGTTGCTTTATTTTTCTTCCTCCTGTGAACTGAAACCACTGAACACCAAACCACTGTCACTTTTTCTTCCTGCGCAACTATTAAAGTCGCTTCATTCTCCCGTGCACTGAAAGCACAAATCGCTATTCATCTTCCTCCTGAGCATTGAAACCACTGTCACACTCGATTTCCTTCACGGATAGCCAGATCGATGGCTTCAAATTAAAAGCTGCATCATAGGAATTTCTTCGCGTGTTTTCCATTATGAGGGGGTGAGGGTGTAAAAATATTACCGTATTTTGCTGTTGTGCGTCTTGGGTTGCATGCGCTAAAAATAAAAACTGGTGCTTTTTTGTTTGCACTGACTTCCATCTACAGCGCCCATCTGAGGGCTGCAGAAAAATTCATAGAAAAGCCGCATTTCTGTAAAAGCCGCATGGTTCAAAACGCCGGAAAAAAGTAGCGGCTTATGGTCCGGAAAATACGGTAAATCATTTGAATACTGATCTTCAAAATTGCCTTTTTCATTTTATCTTCAGATTTAAAAGTTATTTGAGTAAGAGGTAAAGTTACAGCTTTCCAACGCAGACGTTGAGGTTTTAAGTCGTGTTTACGGCTATTAAAATGTGAACACACAATTTTTTCACCGTATTATTTTTAGTCACCTCCCACGTCCACGAGCATTTGGATGGACGTTTGGGGATCCTGAATCAACTATATGTTAATAAAATATTCTGTAAAAATGAACTTAAGAGTCAGTGTTAGCACAGCACAGGAGACACCTTGGTGAGGTAAAAGCTAGCTGCTGATCAGCTGGCTTTGTCATACCTTTGCTTGTTCCCTTGAATGTTTGAGACGTCCAGATGAAATGGAAATCAGATGCAAATTCGTGTTTCAGATGACGCAAACGCAAGGAAATTGGAAATTTGGAAATGAACGCAAGCGAGTTGGAAATTCGGATGCAAACGCAAGTGAGTTGGAAATTCGGACGCAAACGCAAGCGAGTTGGAAATTCACACGTGAGAGCACACGGTTCGGGTTTTTCGGGTCGCATTCACTCATCACATTCACACAGCCACATACCTTTGTTGTTCCAGCGGGGTACGGATCCCTCGTTGTCCCGTTGGCAGTCGGTGTCTTTTACCACTGGACTATCTTCAGCGCTGGCAAGTCCTCAGAGGGAGAAGGAAGATCAGACTGAAGGAGAAGGAACTTCCTTTGCTACAGAATCAAACTTGAGACCCAACAGAGATGGAGACTTGCTGATCATCTCGTTTTCAACATCTCCACTCACTCGCCACTTTATGAGGTACACCTGTACAGTCACATGCAATCCTAAACTAAATCCTAATTTCAAGACTTCACATGGATGATTGTGACCTCAAACGCAAGCGAGATGGAAATTCGGACGCAAACGCAAGCGAGGTTAAGCGTCAGTGTTAGCCCAGCACAGGAGACACCTTGTTGCTGCTTCATTTTTTCCTGACGTTCTCGTCTAAACCCAGATCTACTTGTCCTTTGTGTGACTGATGAGGAACATGTGAAACCATGAAAAAAAAAAGAGCTTATCAACGTCGACAGTAGGATTCAAATCATTTCATCAACTAAACACGTTTCCAGAACCCACGTTCACGCATTTCTTCATGCTGCTGCTTTGTTCCCCTGTTTTTGCCGCGGTAGAAGCAGGTGACGATGCTCCGCGGATGGTTAATGACGCTCTCTGGCAGCTTAGTCACCTGAGCAGTGAACAAATAGGCAATAAGAGTGGTGTTCTGATAAGGCTTTGATGCATCCTGTTCTCTTATCACCTGCTTCTCAGAGTCACCTGCAGGCCTTATTTCCACCAACACATTCAACATTTACAGATAGTCCACATCCTGTGTGTTATCTGGGGACGTTTAACTGATGGGACGCCAAATGTGGGGTAAAAACACACTTAACATTTTCAGCTGCTGTTTGCAGGAAATAAACATTAAACCCCAGTTGTGTGGGAAAAGGAATTGTTTTAACATGCAAGCTGCATTTGAAGGGTCGTGACATTGCATTGAAACAGTTGCACCATCACGAAGCCTCCTGTGAATGTTTCCTTAGTAAACTGGTGGCAGAAAACGGAAGAAAAAGACAATGACTGTCCACTTAAAGACGCTGAGTGTAACTGCATGGACCTGCTCCATGTTTCAGCTGATCAGTTTAATTTATTCAGCTGCAGCTTCATATTTCTTCCGCAGAGAAACCGTAGCAGCAGCAGGTCATTACACAAATTAATTCTACAAAAGGTTACAAATGAGCAATGTTCTTTATTTCTAAATGGTCTGCTGTAATAAAACACTCGTGGAGTACTCCTGCAGATTAAACAGCGGCTGGAAGCGACTTCTGCTCTTAACGGACAGTGTGGACACTCGGAGAAGAAACAACGTGTTTTTTCCAAAGGCTGAACACTGGAGTTTGAAGACGTCAGGGGAATTTTATTCCTTTAAGTTTCTATTTCAATTAAGTTTCAATTTCTGTTTTTATAACTCGTTGACCAGTAATGATGGTGGCTGCCATGTTTGACCCCCGGAAACAACTTGGGCGTAACCAGGAACAGTTGGGACTCAGAAACCCTCATGCCTCAGTATTTTATTACTAAAACAATGACGTAGTAACTAAAGTGCCAAAGTGTCGTAGGGGGTGGACGAGTTGATGGATGGCACAACAGGACACAGGACTCTTCCATAGATGACCAGGGTTTGACACTGGTGTGAGTTGTTGTGCGGTTTAACGATGATTGTAACACAACGTTCTGATTTCATAGGATTCATCTTTGTTATTTGTGTCTAACCACTGTCGTCCCTTAACGTAACCTGACCCTTCCTGAAACCTACTGCAGTGAAAAAGCACGACGTTCTGAACGCCGACATTTGTAGCTGCCGCTGCCCGATTGATGACTAGTTTAAACTGATACGATCTCACTGTCCTTGTCGTCAGGCTGCTGAACGAAATGCGACAATGGCCGTTTTGCTTCGTGTTTTTTTGTGACTGAGTCAGAGAACTGCTGAAATGTGGTCTGCTGAGAGGGGAGTGGATTAACTGAATATCAAAAAGTTTCTTTAAAACTCCACATTCCCGTTTGAATAAGATATCAGGATAAATGTCAGCACAGATTAACTCTCTCTCAGCTCGGGGCTGAAGGTAAAGTTCACCGCTAAGCTCTGCAGAGTTGTACAGTGACAATCCAAACTGGGGTACGAAAACTAGCGTGGGTGCAGGTGGTGAGTCTTTGAGTATTCGGCGATTCGAAATTAACACGTAATCGATAGGTGAATCTCCAAATCCAGGACAAAGGCAGCGGCCGTGAATGTCGAAGTTTGCTCCTGAAATACCACACAACATGTCACACCCACTCTGCAACAGCTCCACTTCCTTCCCATCAAATATCATTTTATTTAAAACCTTGCTCCACCTTTCAGAGCTCCAGCAGCCGCTCAAACCGAGGCTGCTCTGTGACGAGTGACTACAACTGGAAAAAATACTCCAAATGTGCACGACAGTTCCATTTCTTCAGGTCACTGGTGTAAAACTTTTCCGTGCTTTGGCATGAGAAGAAGAAGGAAGTAAAAGACGTACATTTTTCCATCTGTTACTTCGTGACCGAATGAGATTACAGACAAAATATTCAAAGAGTGAAAAATGTTTTATTTCAAAAATAGAGCGAAGTGACTGTGATGAGCCGATATTAAGACGAGCGCACATCTGCTGCCTGAGACTCAAATAGCTCCACTCTTTAATTACCCGCCATCACGAACCAGTGCTGCACATGAGGGAGGCTGCAGCCTGTCAGACACCAGCACGAACATTTGTATGGGTGATTTCGCTGGTGTTTACTATTTGCATTAATCATATTTTCCTTGCAGTTTTGTTTTGCTTCGTGTGTCATTTCTATGATTTGTTCTGTGATTAGCCGACAGATCAACTTCTGATTAAAGCAAAAGAACCAAACCTGCAGAGGCAAAGGGCCGATTAGACATTTCAAGCTTGTTTCCATTCCCTTCAGTTGTCAATCATTATGAAGTTACACCAAGTCAGAAGCTTCAAATGAGTTTTAAAACACTTACATACTGTCAAGAAGTGTTTCATATACGTTTATATATGTAAGGTAGCCTGTTTTTAAGCGTAATTTTAATGTCTCTTTGAATGAATCATGTTGTCATCAATCACTACATGAACACAACGATCAAACGTCGTTTTTTTCCATTTACTTTTGCTTATTTACCATATTGCCGCTTTGATTTGCTTGCTCATTTTTAAGATTAAGCTCTGTTGCCCAAAACTAAAACACATCAGCCAGACACACCGCTCCACTGGATGGCACCCGTGGTTCCCTATAAATACTGATGTGAGTCACCATGATGCTACCAGAGATGTGGCACATTAAACTATATTTAATAATTTCTGAGCATTAATGAAAGTCTTTTGCACAAGCAACCCAAGTAATGAAAGCTGCAGACTGTAGTACGGTGGCCCTTTGATAAACACAGCGTGATTACAGAGAGTCACTGTGTCATGAGTCCACTCCGGTCACTGTTGCCCTGGTTACCTTGGTTTATGTTTCTCAGCATTTTCTGTCTCCCCTGCTCCTCCCCGTTGCTCCTAATCAACCTAACTCTGCTCACCTGTTGTCTCCCTGTTTTAAACCCTCTCACCTGTTTCTCGTCGCTGGATCAACTTCATTCATTCCTTTGACACTTGCTCTTGTTGTAAGTTTCTCTTTTGCCTGATTCCCTTGTCGTCTTGTGTTTTTTCGAGTAAGAAGATTCTAGTATTTTTATAGACTTTTTGGTTTTTGAGTTTTGTTCCTGGGTTTTTATTTTTGATGATTTTTGTATGCCCGGCAGATTTGTGTTTTTTTTCCTCTGGTTATTGTTTTTCCTCGCCAACCTGCGACACGAAGGTTTCTCCCCGCTCATTCTTTTTCGGCTAGCCGCTTTTAGTTGATACTTTGTTTCCTAATTTGTTACTTTGTATTATTTGTTACCTTTTCTCCTGCATCCTCCCCGTCGACAACCTCACCTGCTCCTGGCCGATCCTTTCCTTCCTGAGATTGCCTCCTGCACTCATCTACACCATAAGCCAAATTAAGTTGCATCAAGTCCATCGTTTCTCTGTCTTCTCTTACCCTCTGTTTATCTCCCAGGCGACCGCTCAACCCCCTGTTGTTCCCTTCAGCCATGGCCAGACCCCCATCACCACTAACTTCAATAAACTTGGTTTTGTGCTTCAATTTCTGCGTCCTCCAGTCTTTTTGGGTGCCCTAAAAATACCACCTGTAGTCGTGATACACTGTTGGTTTTACATGATGGGATGACACCAGTACCAAAAAAGGCAAATGTTTAAATTTACTACGTAGAATTCGCAAATATTTAACGAGATCTTAAATTTGACAGAATAAGTCAAACATTTCCAAAGGTGTCAGATACTGAACATAAGACTAAGAGTTATTAAACGTTGAAAGATGCCGTTTGGAAGCGAATCCTGAGGACTGGTGTATCTCTGCAGACACATGAATAACGGCACATTTATGGACATGCAGTTTTCCAATCCCTCTAAAAGGGTTGGACAGAAACATTCACTTAACAGATAAACTCATACAATTAATGTTCAAAAGTCCTACTGTGATAACTGTAAATACAGTGTGTAAGATGTCTGTCTTATATTTTATTTTAACAGTAAATAAAAAAATTTAAAAAGTGAAAATTTTGCCTCTTCCTGTCAAAGGATGGGAGATTTTCTTTCTGAACACTCTTTCTCCCTGACATTACTTGACTGAACCATTCTGTGTGGCAGTTTATAGTCACACAGTGGAGGCTGAATAAATATGACAAAATTCAATTGGAAAATAATTTGCTCCGTGCTGATTGGATGTGTAAGTACATTATATTGTGGTAATATGTCAGATGCATAGAACATTTGGCAAGATTCTTGTGAAAAAACATTCCTGAGCAAAACTTTCACCTGCTGCCTCCACGTCTCCAGAATCCGCTGCAGAGACACAAAGCCTCAGCGATGGCGACACAAGCTGTAGTTTCACCTGATCGCGCGATGCGACTGCAGCAGCATTAACCGGCGGAGCTCCATGGTTCCGTCTGTGATGCTGACTGATTGGCCGAAACAGCAGCTTCCAGCACAAAGATAAAACCGTCATCGAAATGGCAGAGCCATTATCCTGCTGCGTGTTATCAGGGATGGATGAGGAGGCAGCGTATCAGCTCCTCATCTCACCCCACCGGTGTCTGTCGCCGCCGCTGCAGCATCAGGCCCGGCGAAAATGGATTTCTCACACTCTCCGCCAAAACGTTGCCCCTCCATCTTCTCGTTCTCGCTAACAGTTTGGCAAAAAATGAAACCTTGGCGGGACAGAGAGAGAGAGGGTTTCACCGACCACAACCCAACAATCAGTCTGACTTTTAATTAAAGGAAAGAGGTAAACAGCTGAAAGGAGGCGAGGTTCATCAAAATGATGAACAGGAGTGTTGACAACAACACACACACACACACACACACACACACACACACACACACACACAAACTGAGCTGCTACTACAGGAGACAGACCCATACAATAAAATAAATGTTTCACAGCCAAATAAATTACACAATTATTCAGTAAGCAAACTGAAAGCTGCCACGTGTCACACAAACGATTACTTGAAGCTTCAAGTAAGTGCAAATCTTAAATATAAGAAGAGGAAAAACATTGAAAAAAATCTACTTAAATCTTGTTATTGAAAGATGAAAACGAGTCTGAGCAAAAAAACTGTATAAAGTGGAAATTAAAATGTAAATATAAAGTGCAATAATCTAAAGTCCATCACTAATCCTTAGTGTTTTACGGTCAGTAGTAACAATGTGTGTTTATGGGAATGAAGGACAATGAAGGTTTGAGTCAGAATCTGAAAGTTTAAGTTGCTATGAGTCAACATATATGAGCTAAACGCTTCACTTATGTCTTTTTTTCCTAAATTTAATTTATTTATGTATTTATTTTGTGCTCCCATAGATGCTAAATGCACCAACAGACTCACTGGGCTGTGAACTGTTTTGTCATCCTGCAGGTTCAGCTTCATAAAACTGTGGAAAAACTGAAAAACGGGGGATAAGGAAACAAAGAGGCGGTGAGCTGAGGGCTCCTCCACAGGGGTTTACACAAATGTCAGAGAGGAGGAGACGCAGGAGCCGCAGAGACCCAGCAACGAGACGGGGGAAGCAGCTTCCTGACCTTTGAACGCTTCAGAGAACTTTGCAGACAGGAAGTCTTCGTGGTGTTTGTCACCACACCAGCCAAACACTTTCTGCCTGTGTAATCACGACGGCCGATGACGGAGTAAATGGCTTGTGTTCCTCGCTTTCAGACGTGGACAGAAATCATTTTGCTTTGCATGAGCTTCAATTGAAGTTTGATGAAAAGTGATTTGAAAACGTGTTGAACACATAAAGCATGTGGGGCGAACAGTAAAAGAGACTTTTACCGGACTTCTACGTGATGTTACGATGAGGCGTGAGGCTCAGGGGCAGGCACATAAAATCAATACGTGTGTGTCTGAGCTGAAAACTGAAAGTATAAATTACAAAAGATGTAGCACACACACACACACACACACACACACACACACACACACTTCAGTTTCTCGAGCTCGGCGTGGTGACCTGCTCACTGAACACACCAGCTTCTCTGTCCCAGGACAGATGAAGGTCTGAAGGTCTTTCATGTTCATTTTGAAATGACAATCCTCCTGACGGAAGCTGCCTCTCTTATCTAAAGCGAATAAACACAAACTGCTAATCCACGAGGAACCTGCAGGTTAACGTGACCCAAAGCACTTCAGAGGCGTCGGTGGGTCGGTGGGTCGGTGGGTCGGTGGGTCGGTGGGTCGGTGGGTCGGTGGGTCGGTGGGTCGGTGGGTCGGTGGGTCGGTGGGGTGGGGGAGGGGTGCAGAGCCTCCTCTGAGCTTTTTCACTTCTAGAATAAAGTGAATCTCCGGCAACACACATTCGTACCTGTTCAGTGACTGAACACGTATGTTTGGCAGCACCACACATAGCAGACTCTTTCTGAATGGAGCGTCACGGTGATCCCGTCTGCTGCAGAGGAAACCGAGCATCTACGTCTCGAAATTTTAGATGCTCCAACATCGTCAATAATATGGTGAAAATTATTTGTTTAAAAAATATGTATTTGCTCATCTTTACACGGTGTTGCATCACGTCCTGTCTTCACAGAACTCTGTTTGTCTGTGCGAGGTCATGCTGCTAGAAAACCTGCAGGATGTGGTTTGACAGCATGTGTTGTGCACGTTAATAACAGGTGATCTCAGTCCTTTTTAACACGGAGGACACGGAATCCACCATTTCTTAAAGGGATTTCACACTCGCCAAACGCCACGACAGGTTTATGACTTTCATTTGTGAATTCAGCCACAAACTTTGTTCAGAACGTCTTGACCATTCAGTCTCGTTTCTCGGCCTTGTCCCCTGCGCTCGTAGATTTCTCTTAACATTTTAATGATTTTATTAACACTGGAGATGGAATCTTCAAATTCTCTACAATTGTATGTTGGGAAAACTTTATTCTGAAACATTTCTCACAGCTTCTCTGCCTGGTTTATACCCATGAGATTGTGATACTGACTTTTGTTGCAAAGAACCTTTTTGAGACAATTGAAAATTTGAAAATAATTGGAAAAGAAAATAAGTCAACATTTGCAGTCGGCTTGCCGAGATAAGCCTGTTGTCTCCTGCGATGACGGGTTGGACATGCTGAAAACAGTGTCCCGTATTATTTGGACAAGCTTTTCACATGTTTGAGATTGAAAAAGTTACTCTCTTGCCTGGATATTCTCCAAACATATTAAAGGAATGTTAAATAGAGGCTGATGTAAAATATTTTCCATACATTCTGCGTGTCGTCAGGGGCGTCACATTCTGATCCCAGCTGAGCTCTTCAGTCTGTGCTCCCGGGAAATAATTGAAGAGTTTGTCCCGTGAAGTCCGGCGCTGTAGCTGCTTCACGACCCTGTTTGCTGAGAAATGTGACGCTCATCACAAAGGAAGGAGCCTCAGTCTCGCTCTGACACCAGCGGGTTTGTATCGTAGTTTGGACTGATACTGAAAATACTCGTCTGTGCTTCCACACAGCAGGAAGTGCAGAAACACTACAAATACAAAACTGGAAGAAATATAATTAATGACTTTATGTTACTTATGTAATTTATAAGTAACTTAACAAAAGTGTTTGCTCTTTAGTTGTAGGTTTTCACTTTGTGGACTAACCAATAATAATATTACAGGAAATAAACAATACATATATAATAATGAAATTATTGATTCAAGACAAATTTTGTTTTTCTAAACAACATATTTTCGATATTTTCTGTTTGACCTGATAAAGCTGACAGATCAGATGATGCTCTTCAATGCCAAGTCCCATTTCCAAATGTAAAGGTGGAATCTGTCGCTCAGCCCACGGACCACAGGGTCAGTGGTTCAATTCCCGGGTTAAGAAACAACATTGGATTGTTTTTTTGGTTTTTTTGTTTTTTATTGTCGTTGTTGTAGAAATGTGCTTCTAAAAACCCAAACTGTCCATATCACTGTCGGTTCTGTTCAGTGAGTCTGAGTCAATGGCATCTCTGCACTTTAGGTTTTGGAGCATAATTGTGTTAAAACTTGGTGAAAAGTTACATGCTGTAGCTTTAACACTATAAACTTTCATCAAATCCGGCAGAAAGTTCAAGGGCGTGTAAATACGTCCGCCTTTTGAAGGATTTCCTCTGCACGCTCGCCGCCTCGCCGGTCTTCTCCTGGCTGATCACAGCCTGAGCCGAAGGTCACGGCAGCTGGAGTGCTTTTAAAGGGATTACATGAAGCGGGATGTCACATCCGACCTCCAACAGAGACGACGTGAAGAGTTCTTTCTCTCTCCCTCCGACCTAAAAAAACGCCTGTGCGACCTTGACGACAGAAACCTTCCACCGCTGCTGCCACCGGGAGAACGGGCCTCCCCTCGCCCGTAGAGTGCTCTCGGCATCGGTGCTAATTGGATCCCGGTCTTCCTCTGCCCCTCCCCGACTCGCCCCTCTCTGTTCTGTCTGCTGGAGGTGTCATCATCAGCGCTCGGACCGGGCAGAGGCCACGAGCGCCTTCAGCACATCATTATTCACACTAATGACTTCTTGTGGGTCTGAGCACACTCAGCTCCTCACTTACAGCATGAGTCGCTACTGCCCACACAGAACAGGAGCCGGGTCATCAGAACACAAAACACAACCACAGCTGTGGTGACTTTACAGAACCGTGCGCTCAGAAAGTATTTTGCAGCTTTAAATAAAGAGACTTTTACCTAGACAAGCGTCAGGTCACGTTCAGGATCAGACTCTGTTTCTGAGACGGCTGCACACCAGCGAACGCTCCTGCTGCAGCCATTACCGGAATGTAAAGATGTGGGATGGGAAAATTTGGATTATTCATTAGGTCGTATGCCAGTTGGCTGGGGGAGAACTCGGGGGCCGTGGAGTATAGGTGCTCATGAATAATGTACATTTTATGTAGAAAGCGTGTGAAGCAGCAGCTGGAAGGATCTGCGGGCTGTCAGGAGCGATGGATTCAGAGACATCTCGAGCTCCAGTCACAGATATGACAAAAATACCAGCTGTTTAAGTAAAGCTAAAACGTATTCAAACTCATTTTCAGGAAAGTAAATTACAATTTTATGTCACTGCCAAAGTTGTGAAATAAGTTCCTTATGCAGATCACTTTGAAAACTAATGCTTCAGCCAAACAAATGCATGAACGCAACAGTTTGCGTCCGGCTTTCTGAGTCGTGTTTGTCTGGTGCATTTAGGTGGAAGAAACAAAAACTACACTGCTGGAAATAATGCATCTTTATTTAACATCCACTAATTAGTGGCATTATAAGTTAACGACTCATAAATATTAAGTTGCTCCAATTAGTTTTTCCATTAAAAAAACCCGACACACTTTCTCTCCCCCTGGCACAAATAAAAAAACGTCTGTAGCTTAGTAAAAGTCCAGAGACGGTGAGTTTACGTGGCTAAACACAACCAGGACTATGAGTAGGTGGACGGCAGATTCTGTCGGGCTTGTTAGCTGATGTCCTTTGTCCATCAGTCCACCAGACCACAGGACTTTCCAACAATCGAGTTTGTTTTATTTCATGTCTCTGTGCCATATGCTGCAGATTCTGTTCATTACCTGTTTTGCTGGTTATGTGAATGGAACAAAGAAATTCAAATCCTGCAAACAAGATCAATTTTATTAAGTTACCACAAAGCAAATGTTATTTTCCTTGGATGAATGCAAAAAATTAAAGTTTATCCGACACACAAAAATAAGTTGCTGTAATTACCAGCAATGTAATTTCAACACAACTAGTGAATGTACGTTTTCAACTTAAAAAGTGTGTCGGTACATCAGGAGTTTTATCTTAGAAACATGCTTTTGATTAGGTGCTGGTTGCAGGTCCCTGAGTCAGTTGTAGGAGTAAGTTTCTATTTGATTTTTCTTCTTTAGTCTCATACATTCAAATCAAAGGTATAGAAGCTTCCATACGTCTGAGGTGACACTGTAAATATGTGTTTGTAAGTAATATGATTACAACGGGATAAAAAACGGGACAACATAATGTTTTTTATGTCTGTTCATCCCAGTTATGGACCTTGCCCCTTATGGAACCTCTTCAGATTTGCGAGTTGGATGAACTGGTTGTTAGTTTTAACTTGATGCAGTGTTAACACACACACATTTGAAGTTGTTATAGATTAAATATCTAACAACTGAATTAACCCAAATCTTTGTGTGGAGCTGCTGTGGACCTTCCATTTATCTGAAGTTAGTTTGCAGCGGCAGCAGGTTCAGTCCAGTTTTCTGACATCTCCCTCTCTCCAGGAACGTTTACATGCTCCTCCACAATGTTCCCAGTCCAGATGAAATGTATAATCTCCTCTGTGTATTCGGGCCCTATCACCAGCGGCACGGGCCTGGAGGAAGGATCTCGGTAGGCGTTCTTACTGAAAATTTGAACCACCTCCACCGACTCTCTGAAGGAGTAAAGAAGTGTGGAGCTCAATCCTCTCGATCGTTGTCCTTTACATTTTTAGTTCACTACAACGTCTGAATTACTGCTGGCTGAAATCTGACCATGAAACTCAGGAACAAAACCCCAGAGACACTTGAATTCGCTCACTTGAGGCTGCGACTCTTTCTCATGCTGCGCCCTGCAGATTCAGGTTTAGCTCTAGAGTTCACGTTTGAACATCTGTCTAAATTACCGGTGTTACACTGTGTATTTGCAGTGTTTAGTTACCCAGTCCACCCCTGCATATCTGTATCATATCTGTATTCTAATCCACAGAAAATTTCAGGTATATTCTTGTCATTTGGCTTTTGTTTCTGTGGCAGATTCATTTATATTGTACATAACTGTATGTCCTCGGGCAGAGTCTCATATGCATTAGAGCCGCGTCGCTGAACTTCAGGCAGTCTGCTGTTGAAACAAACTCCTCGCCTCCGTGCTAGACTGAAGTCTGCCGAGTGCTTCCTCCACAAAGCCGAAATGGAACGGGGTGAATACGAAATGCAAAGGAAGACGCGCACTGACGTCTTAAAGAGCAGTTCTCAGTCGGGGAGGAGGGAGCAGCTCTGCGGGAGTCTGAGGACTCTCCAGAGACTGACAAATGTCTTCGCTTCAGAAGCAAAGAGAAGGAGCTCAGCAGTTAAACTCCGCCGTTCAACACGCCGTTGCGACGGAGCGTTCTTTTACCTTCCATCCAAACCTTTGTTCCCTGTGTTCTGCAGGAAGGATGAATTTTAAAACCAGCCTCGTGAACACGAGTGAACAGATACTTACATTAGTGAGGGTCCCACGTACTGTATGTGCGACAGCTAACGGCTGAACACGTTCTCCTCTACAGTGATAGAAAGACACGTGATGGGTCCAGACTGGATGCAGCAGAACAACTTTAACATTAAAGGTTCTGTGTGTAAGAATTAGTGGCATCTGATGGTGTGGATGCAGGTTGCAACCGTCTGAACACCCCGACGCTTCCCCCACAGCTCGATTTGTTCCTGTGTGGAGAGAGAGTCCACAGCTGCTTCACAATGAGCTCATGAAATGCTTTTATTGTGGAGGAGCAGCAACAGGAAAAACAAGAGCACTTTTCTAACACTGGTTTTACTGCAGCCTGGAGGCTTCTCAGTCCTTTCAAGAACATTGTGCCCAGAGGATGGCGAGAACAAATCAATTGTTTGGCAGGTTATGATTAATGCTCATTAAATCAAGTCCGAAGAAATTGACGTGTCTTTTTCTTTGTCATCTAAACCCTGCTACAGCTGTCATGACCCAGGGCTTTTGTTTTGTTAGCTTTACTTCCTGTTCTGGACTTTTGTTTTGTCACACTTTTATCCACTTCCTGTGGATTCCTGTGGCTCGTTAGTGTTGATCTCTTTCACCTGTTCCCCGAACTTGGACCCAGCTCTTCCACGGCTCGTTCAGGTCGGCCTCGCTCCTGTGAAGTCAGTCTCTGCTTTGTTTGTCCTTTTGACCTGTCTCCCGTTTGTTGTTTTTTTGTTCTGAGGTTTTGGTTTTCTGTTGGTTTTTACTCCTTGTTTAAGCCTGTTTGTTAGTTTCCATCGTAGCATTTGTTCCCGTTTTTCTGTTCGTCCTGGTTAGTTTTTTTTCATATTCTGTTTCTCGGCACGTTCACCCTCTGTAGTTCATTGTCTAGTTGTGTTCGTGCGCACTCAGTTTATTATTCCTTATCTTTTCTTATCAGTTTTCACGTGTTCATATTGACTAGTTGGTTCAATTCATCGTTTGCCCCTCGTCTGTCTGTTGGCTCCCTGCTTTGTGTTAGTTTTCATGTCCTCCCTTTTTTTTGTTTCATTGTTTTTCTTGATAAAATCCTTCATTTCATAAACCCTCCCCGCACGGTCACCGCTCCTGGGCGGGTAACAGTTTGCACAATCTCAATCAAGCTACTACTTGAATTTGAGAACATCGAATTCTCTCTTCTTGGTTACTATGGAAACATGGCAGCAAGTCTAGATGCGGCTGGAATAAACACAGATGAGGCTTAAGATTATAACCACCTGTACAATGTAATGCAATCCAAAACCACGCTCTGCCATAATCCTACTTTTAACAATGCTATAATTTCTGTTTTTAGGTGTATTATTGAGGTCAGAGTGCGTGGTGGAGTTGTATTGGAGCGGATTATAAGAAGAGGGGGTTCTAATTTTATGGCATCATTCATTTTAAATTTGATTAGATGTACCACCTCTAATCTTAAAGTACTAAAATAAGATAAACCTTTATTCGTCTCATCCGGGAAATTTCCATGTAACAGCAGCATCACAAATGTGTGACAGGAATTTTTGTTGCAAATGAAACACAAAAAGTAAATGTTAAAAAAATTATAAATTAAAAAGAAGGAAAAGAATCAACAATACAAATAAGTACAATTGTCATAAAATTGCAGTAGTAAATATTCTAGTAAAGTCTGGATGTAAACTGTGACAGCAGAAGGGAAAAATGACTAAGCAGATCATCTCCATCATTCAAGGACTAAAATGAGGAAACAATGTCTGCCGCACAGCTGGAAGGTCGCCTGTTCGAATCCTGGCCTTTCTGTGAGGAGTCCCACAGTCCAAAGACATGTCAGGTTAACTGGTGTCTCTAAACCGGCTGTAGGTGTGAATGTCCAGGGTGTAAACTGAAGTGTGTCTGACGTTTTCTTCCAGCTCACCTTTGTCTCTCCACCTTCTGGTCAACGCAGACGTCTGCCCACCCTGAATCATTTTGCATTTAATGTGCTACTGTTGAGAAATAGGCTCCAACATACAAAATGTCAAGACATTTAAACTTTAATAGTATTTCAGGTGCTACAGTGGAATTGAGGTGCAGAAAACCATCGTGGGTTGTTGTGATGTCAGATGAAAGTGCACTATTACGCACAGACAGCGTGTTGGCAGTAGGATGGACAGTGGACACTGTGCTATTAAAGCAGTAATTACTGTCAGGTCTTGTATCTCGGGGAAATGTGCGGGATTGTCCTCGTGCTCCTCTCTGCAGGTTTGTGTCCTTGCTTATCGGTGTCTTCTGTCAGCAGGATGTACAGTACGTGTTTAAAGCCGGAGCACAGACGGTGCATTATCTCAGCCCGTCAGCCTCGGTTCCCCCTCCTCCACACAGACTATCTAACACATCAGCGTGTGTGAGGACAAGACGGTTGACGGTTGGCTGAGGATGAACGCGACCATCACCGAATCTCGTGTTGCTCTCAGTGTTTTCTGTTTCCCCGACGTCCACTGTCCACGCTGATGCACTAAAGGGACAAACAGCTGTTAGACTAAGTGCCTCGTGGACAGATACAATCTAGATGTGATGCGCTTCTGTTTACAATTAACCACATCCAGTATGAGCGTGTCCTTGAGGACATCGCACGTCTCACTGTGTCTGTCTCAGCTTAGTTTGGCGTTTTATCCCGTTGATTTGTCTGAAATCATCTGTCTGATGTGGAGTCTGGTCTTTTAGACCTGCAGTCGTCCAGTCGTGGTGTTTCAGTCGTGAATGTGTCCAGCTGTGACGTTGTATTGCCCTGAAAGTTCAAGCTGTGTCGGATTGTACAAGTTTTGTGTTTTACTCCTGCATTTGTCCAACATTTTGAGGCGTTTTCTCCACAGGTTTGTTGCGGCAGTTGTGGGTTTTAGTCCCAGATTTGTTCAGGTTTTGTAATATTTTGGCCCTGGGTTTGTTGAGTTGTGGCGTTTTAGTCCCAGATGTTGCACTGGATTTGTCCTTCTCCTGCTTGAGCATCAGAATTCTGAAGCACGTCCTGCGTTTAGTGTGTTACGACAGGAGAACATGCGACGCCAGCAGCAGGATGCACTTGTGTCGCCTCTCACTTTTAATCCACGTGCACATGTTCTTGGTTTGATTTTGATTTTAAGTTGAGCAGCTGAACCGTTGAGGAACATTCTACTTCCTCTGATTCCTGAAGCCTGTGGACGGCAGAAAGTCAAGTCCTCCGACTCGTTAGAATAAGTGTGTCGCAGATTCACGATGGTGTGTGTGCAGTTGTGGTGCTTTTCATATTCACTGGATCCTGCATTTTCAATATCATGGATAGATGGTGATGTAATAGAAAACATGTCATGGACTCACTTCCTTTGCAGTGATGTGTTGTTTATCTCCCTTGGCCAGATGTTAAATTAGCCATTAAAATAGTTAGACTGTGACAGGAAAGGACGAGCGAGAAGACAAACTGAACAAAAAGCTGAGAGGACTAAAGCAGGTTCTTAATAACTGATCGTGTGGAAAAGCTCTGGAGCGTCAGTGGAGGATGTTTGGTCAAGCGTTTCATTGTCTCGTCTCGCTCTTCCTGAGCTTGGACGCCTCCAAAGTACGGCGACGATCGGAGAGTGTGTGCCGTGTATTTATAATTCACACTCGAGGTCTGAGAATTCACTCCGGCGTGTTTCTGCTTTAACATCGGCTGTGATGTCGCAGCATTAATTCAGGGGCCAAGCTGAGGCAGTTAGCGGGGGTCAGCGCAGGTTCGTGCAATCTGCTTCCATTATTCACACTTTTGTAAGTAGAAAAGCGTGTTCCTCTGTTCGCAGCCATCGCCTCGCATTTGACTCCGGGCTCGTCTCCGTGTCAGTTTCCTCCAAAGGCGCCTCGTCCTCGCCGCGAGGGGGAAGCTGAACAGAACCCCACAGAGCTCCCAGCGGGGTTTGGAGAGTGAGGTGAGGCCCGGGTTGATGTTTTTAACTGAATATTCCGAGTTAAAACCTTCTGAACACGTCGGAGCAGTTTGCCTCCGTCTGCTGAGCCGATAAAACTGAAAACTGCAGTTCGGGTTTTAGTTTCAGCTCCATTTAAAAAAAAAAAGGGAGACAAAAACCTGCAGAATGAAACATCTGAGTTACACCAACATCAAAGGTTAAAGTCAGACAATAGTTTGCCACATGCAGCAAATCTGGATTCTGACCTTTAAAATATATTTGTTTTTTCAGACACTAAAGATAAAATTCACGCAGAAATCTGGATTGATGGCAAATTTCCAAAACAAAAATGTTTTATATTCTTCTCTTTATATTCTCGTGACCATCGGTGAATATATATTGTGTTCTTCCCTTTAATGTTGTAGAGTGTAATGATCGAGTTCATTCTAAACACATTCCACTGTTATGATGATAAACATTATATCTTGAGGAAACAATAAAGTCTGATGATTTTTACATATTTTGTTTAATTAGTCTGGCTTTGAAAAGTAAAAGTACCATATATTTACAAGTTAAAAACGGGAATAAATTACTGAAGTGAATGACGGTCAGTAGGTTGATGGCTGACTGTTGATGAAATGGGCCCTTGGCCATTTTGGGGCTTTGTAGTTATTATTTTTGTCCAAATAGTTTCTTTCTTTTTTTGGTTCGATTGTTCTGTCTTCATGTGCTTTCATGTTTGGCATCAGAGAGGGATGATTGCGGTGAGCAGGAGGGTTCGATAACTAGTCCTGTTCCTTCTTGTTCTTTCTTTCCACCATCTGATGGTGCAGATGGACTCAGTTATAGTTGTTCCAGCCCTGACATGAACGATGAACATATTTTGACCCTTTATTATTGGTGTATAAATGAAGCTCGGCCGTCCATTGACAACCTGCTCGTCCTCCTGTTGCAATGAAGCATCTTCCACTGAACTCGCACCATCTGACAACTTGATATTTAAGTCTCTTTTAGTGTTGCCAGCTCCGGGAACCCAAATACTTTGAGTTTTTGCACAAGCATCACGGTGGCTGAGAATCTGATCCGCAGCAGCGTCTTCACATTTCATCTGTCTCTGTCAGACGGAGATCAAATAGCTTTTATGTTCTTTCTCCCAACCCCATCCTCATTAGTGCTTCATATGAGAGTCGCCGTTGGCAAGGTCACTGTCGTCCCGGCAATGTTTGGCTGACGGGACGATGCTGCAGACAGAGGTGAGGTCTATCAGAGCAACATCAGCAGCATCAGGGAGATAAAATATATATATAAATATATATACTGAGGAAGAAAACAACTTTATTTCGAGAGGATTGTAGCCTGAAGGCAAACGGAGGCGAGTGAGATTAGCGCTGGTGGAGGGTGGGGCCAGTGTGCTGCAGTCCAAACTTATCGAGCTGCTTTCCTCTAGATAACAAACCTGTTTTTAAACAGATTGTATTGATCCCCATGGGGAAAAAAAAGGTGATGGCACTGTCACCGGCCGGGAGGAACCGGGAATCGAACCACCGACCCTTACAACCCCAACAGATGCACCACAGCTGCAAACTGATCATATTATGATCATTTTTCATTTTCCAGTAGCTTGTCTTATGCTCGTTGTACCTTCTCGTTTCTCTTTGTCCCGCCATGACACCGGGCCCGGCCCAGCGATCCGCCTTTCACCAGCTGCCTGAGGAAAGTCTCTTTTCTGCAATGATCATTCCAGTTCCTGCCTAATTAACCCGTCATTCATCCGCTATCACAGCGGCTCGTGTTCGGCTCTTCTCTGTAATCTGTCCATCTGTCTGACAAAGCCCACAGAGCTGCTGAATTATTGACCAGGGCCCGTGTTTCCTCCGTGAGCTTTGGTTTCTCCTCATATACAACAGCCTTTATTGTCATTGTACATCATGTATACAATGAAATTGCATGAGCTGTTGATGCAAACAGTTCAATAAAATTGCAAATATTTATGATAGTGTCATAAAATAAACACGCGTGTTCGTTTTGTTATAGCTGATCAGTTTATGTCAGAGCACTCGGTGGCTCGGCAGCAGCGCGTTCAGCGGTTTCACCTGTGAGCTTTGCACCTGGCTGTATTTCAGCTGTTTATTCAGCGGCTGTAGGTTATAAATCTTTAGTTCGTACGGTGGGAGATGAAAGAGTCACAGTGACGTGTCTGCGAGCGTTCCTGCACTTTTTGCCTCAAAGACACGACATCTTTTATCAGTCACGTTCGATGTGTAAACTCGCCCTCTACGTTTGAACCGGGTTCAGCTCGATCCCACTGATCCTCCAGGAGCAGGATCGTTGGCTATTCAGGTGATGATTAAGGCGTCAGGACTCAAACTGCACGTCAAATGACAGCTGACTGAGAATCTTGAGCTGCCGGAATGAGCGTTAAAGTGTAAAAAATGTACAATCAACTGTAGAAACTTACAAGGTTAGTAGAGAAAACCCGCCAGAATCTAGTGGATGAGAGCAGCCGTAACAGATTCAGACGGATTCAAACAGAGAAAACATTTTGGGTGGTGCAGTGGTGCAGTGGTTAGTCCTGTCTGCTCACAGCAAGAAGGTTCTGGGTTTGAACCTGCTGACGTTTGTGTGTGAAGTCTGCGTGATGCCTCCAGGTCTTCGTCCCTTTAAATGCAACTTTACATACAAAGAATCCGGGATGATTTCTACTTCACATCAGCTACCGGAGAAACCCAAAGGATGACGGGAAGGGAAACGACGCTCAACACTGTTGGATCAGCCGGAAACGAGGGGACACAAGCCGACTAAAACGACTGCGGAGCAGAACTGAAAGGAGATGCTCCGAAAATCAGAGAGATTCAAAATAACTAGAAACACAGATACAAACCGACAGATCAGATAAAAACAGAGACAGCAGCAGCAAAGGGAGTGAAACAAAAAAATATAAAACAGCTGCAAAGACACACATGTCCCCCTACATTCTCATTTAAAAGTATATATTTAAAACAAAAAGGCCAACAATTTGTCATCAAATATTTTTGAAACCTCTGACAAAGCACAGCCGGGTTCGTCCACGTGCAGACGGACAACAGCAGCGTTTGGTTCCTGCGGCCAATAATCGAAGCTGTGTGTGCAGATGTTTCGCTCTCGTCTCGGATAAAGTGATCGGCCTGACAGCGGCTGCAGCTATTTATGATCCTTGTCATCCAGCCAGCAGCACGAAACACATCACTTTTATGGAGGGGGCCATTAATATGACTGTTATCCGGGGATTTATGAGTCCACGCGGCGCTGGCTGTTTGTGCCGGCAGCTTGTAAAACACCACAATGCAAAAACCCGCATACGATGACCGTGACTGGGCTCACCGACATTTGCAGCGATAAGAAAAAGTATGGGGACCCTTTGGAATGAATGTTTTTGGAATGAATGGTTGGAAGGAGTGATCTGATCTTCATCCAACATGCAATTATAATCTTAAATGTCTTAAAGTAAAATTCAAGAAACTGGAGGAAAACTAAGTGAACCTCGTCCTGACTGTCCATTTCAAAGTTTTGCATTGAGGTCTGGGCTTTGGCTGTGCCACCCCAACGTGAGCTTCAGCTGACGTTATCCTGTCTTCATCCATAACCCCAATTTTAACTGAATCGCTTCTGTTTCAGTTCAGTCTAACAGCATCGTCCTGTCTAATCCACTGACCTTCATTCATTAAAATGGGAACGTCCCGCTAGAACTGAGCCTCGAATGTTCTGGAGAAGGAAAAGGTTTCTGAGTTTCCCCTCGGCTGCCAAAGTTTGAGCTGGAATTGATTCGTTTTAAAGTGGAGTGGAAACTCTTTGATCTAATAAATCATTGCTTGAGCGAAACGTTTGCACTGCGATCACGGCCACGGCTCGGAAGAGACGTGCGGGTGGAGGACGGCGGCTCAGACGTCCCGGCGAACCAGCGTCTGATAGAAATGTCAACGCTTGTCTGTGCCACCTCACCTTTAATCTGTGTCCAGACACCAGGCCGATCTCTCCACCTGGCCTCGGTTGTCCATCACACCTGGCAGGGATATTATTGTTCTGACGTAGGTGGAGATGTGGTCGTTGTGGTGACAGATGAGGCGTTCCAATCAGAGAGAGTCATGGGGAAATGAAAAACTGGAGCATCTGCTGTCATTTCAAAACAGCTGAGAGGAAGAAACTCAGTGTGAAACACCTGCAGGCAGATGGAATGTGGTCACATGGACTTGACAAGGACCAGAACCAAATCAAACCGGGCACAGGGAGAAGAAGAAACACAGGTGTACAGTGTGTGTGTGTGTGTGTGTGTGGTGGAGTTTGTGTTCGGACACATGAGGTCAGAGTTCATCCGAAGACAAACGAGCCACGTTGTGGAATCTGCTGAGTGGTGCTTTTCTGGGTTTGACCTCTGACCTTAATCAACCCCCCACCCAGCTCGACCCTCAGCTTTTTTCCGGTGGGTCGTACAGTCACACTGAATCAGAAATACACAAACTGAGAACGACAAACCTCATTTAAACTACATCTACGTTCCAAAAACTCTAATGAGGACATAAAGACACGTTAACACACGACAACCCTGATGCTCTGGTCAATTTAAAGAGTCTTAACAATGGAAATGATTATAAATCTACTCAGTATAAGGATGCCAGGATACCAAAAAAAATATGCAAATCATCTACAAGGAGCCACAAAATGTCACCAACAAGAAATAAAAGTAAATAAAACAACGAGAAGCAAAATATCCCAGATGACAGGAGCTGTCAGATATGTTTACATTGACATCTCGTCATTTGTCATTCTGAACTTATTTTCATTATTGTAGAAGTTCTGTTTGTGTGTCTTTGTCGTCTGAAAACTCTTCTTCACAAAGGTGATTCTAGAAACTTGCTGCCATCGTCACCATTAACCAACTGCTTCAATTTAAGGAACAAACAAAAACTTCAATATATAAAGAAATAAACGGCCATGTTTGCATAAAAATAACATGACATTAAAAACCTTTTGTTACACACACACACACACACACACACACACACACACACACCTCCCGTGGTGGTTAGCAGTTAATAAATAAAGGAAATGAGCGCAGATAGCTCATTAATATCAGTGAAGGTGAGCAGCTGACGGCCCCTGGAGGCTGCTGCTGTTTATACATGAAGGACAAAGTTCAGGCCTGTGACATCACAGACATGTGAACTCCCTGCATACGCCTGAACTCGGATTATTCCACCTGCCGGGACCCAGAGCAACAAGTCCTCCGACCGGCTGTGGGGAGACCACCTTGACCTCTTTTCAACACTGGTTGCCTGGCTCCCAAACCACCAGGCTGCTGCAGACTTACACTCACATCCCTCCAAAAGTATTGGAACGGTGAGGCCAGTTCCTTTATTTGTGGTGTCAAAGGTAAATATGAACATTTCAGTTTTTATTTCCTGGTATTTACATATGAGTCGGACAGACAGCTTGGAAGAGAGCACCTGTTGTTTGAAGCCACCCACTGGTCATGTGAGCAAAAGTGTTGGAACAGACAGACTGGAAATAGATTAAAGTTAATAACTCTTGACATCTAGTTGCAATAACATTGAGCCTCTGACTGAACCTTTGCATTGACGTCACTGAACCTTTACATTCCTCTTTCGTGACACGTCTCCAGCTTTTCACCGCAGCCTCTTTCAGTCGTCGGTTGTTTTTGGGGGGTCGCTCCCTTCACTCTCTTTAGCAGCTCCGTAGGGTCAGACTTAAAACCTTCCACTTCTTGCCCCGTTTACGTGTTTTGGGTCATTGTCTTGGTTGGTTAATAGCAGTGGAGTCTGAAGGCCGAACACACGGCATGTGCAGTGTCAGTGTGTGAATACATGAACGACTTTATGTCGTGGTTTGTTCTTTTGCACTGAGGTGCCAAATAATTGCTATTTTTAATAGCAATTATTCAGCAGAATGTTCTCTCACCTTCTTTTTTTATTTCCCAGTGAGTGTAGATAACAAAGAATGTCTCATTTCTGTGCATATTGTCACCTAAAATCACAATTTATCTTTTAATATCTTGTTTATTGCTGATTATTTTTACAGTTCTTTGACAGTTTTTGTCTTTTTTTCCTTTGCTTTGTTCACCTTTTTAGAAACTTTCAATCATCTGTAAAGCTCTTTTGCATCAATCTGTACCAAATGTGCTTTTTAAAAAAAGTTTTGTATTGATTTGATTGATGGCCTGTGACTCTCGTGGTCACTGAATGGACTATGTAATAACCCGTATACCAGCACTCAGCAGGTTTGTACAAATGATCAAAGACAAAAAACAGAAAGAGAATTTTTTTTCATCTCAGCAGAGCAACAGCTTCTGTTGGATGTTTTGAAAGATGCAACTTCACAAAAACAGAAAAAATATGTGAAGAGGTGGAGTCAGAAAACCTCTGACGAATAAAATATGAACCTTTACGAATGCCACGGGTGCATGTCCACCGATACGACGGTGAACCGTTGGGGAATCTGCATATTTTCAGGGATGAAGTGGAACGCCTCACGTCGATGACGTCTTTGCTGCACAGACTCCCAGCTTCTCGACTGACTTCACCGCATCTCCAGTTATCCACAGAGAAAGTGGCCTGAGACTATGCTAATTAGTTTATAGATCTGTGTGTGATCAATGGGCAGCTGCACCGTCGCACGCATCTGTTTTAATTAAAGGGGCTTAAAGGTTCAAAGTGAGTACGCAGAGATTAAACACACTTTCTTTTCTTAGCTCAGGTTTTACTGTGTGATTCGAACGTACCAATGACACACGGTGGACCTGCAGTCGAAGCTTCCTGTGACCCACATGCACAGACCAGCACTGGCAGCACAGCAGAGACGGTCTTTTTACAGGACGCTCACGATTTTGACCAACCTTCGCTCTGTTTTTGAACAATTTGAAAAAAGATGTAGGAAACAAACACCCTGAAAATATGTTCAATTCAATTCAATTCAACTTTTACATAGCATAGCATACATAGCGCCAATTTACAACAAGGTCGTCTCAGGGCACTTTACATAATAAAGTCAAGACTATACAAACATGTAGAGAAAACCCAACAAATCCCCCTTGAGCAGCTATAGGCAACAGTGGAGAGGAAAAACTCCCTTTACCGGAAGAAACCTCCAGCAGAACCAGGCTCAGGGTGGACGGACATCTGCCTTGACCGGTTGGGGTGAGTGGAAAGTGGAGAGAGAAAAGAACAGAGCAACAAAAGCAGCAACAAAACATTGGGCAGGTTAGTGGGACCAGTAGCTGCACACTGGAGGACACACAGCACCAAATCCAGGGACACCTGAAGACAGGGAGAGAGAGACGGGGACAGAGAGGGAGAGAGACGACTATGGGACACATATGTGATGTGTTAAAAAAGTTTGACTAAAAACAATATATGGCTTCAACCTTATTAATTGGTCTCATTATCCAGTCAGGGTTCATACGGTCAGCTGAACGCTCATAGTGAACCTGAGGGCTTTTCTGGAATTGCATCTGATGGAATAAAATGATGATAAAAATGTATTGTTAATTTCAGGGGCTGGTGGTTTTTTTGCCACCTCTTCAAGTGCAACCGTATGTCCCAAAACTTAAGTTTGTCTTTGAATGAACTTCATTTACAAATAGACGTGTCAGTACAACATCCAGTTCTTGTGACCATAGTGTTACTCAGATGTGTTATAGTTATGTTCAGGCACTCACGAAAATCCAAAATAACCCCACAGCCCAACTCAGTTTCTGCCTCTGACAGATATTTTGCTGCCACTCTCTGCGACACATGACCTTTGACCTTCGGTCTGACTGGTGCGGCGTCAGAGTCAGAGGTGAAGTTTATCTCACATCAGTGGGTGGAAGGTGTTTCACTGCTGTGCGGGGACAGCTGCTCTCCACCTCCATCGTCCATTTTAGACGACATCACCTGAGTGGACGCAGCTGGAGAACCTGTGTCATCATGCATCACAGCGAGGACGGCTTTCTATATATAACCCTGACCTACACCCTGCTCCTCTTCCTCCTCCCAGTCAAGGCAGGTCAATCCCTCACCGCAGCCTGAACGTCGGAGGCAGCAGCATCCATCACGGGCCGGAGAGCAGCTTCCTGTCGGATTCATCCGTCTGCGCTTGCCGCCTCTCAGGGGAGGAGAGGACGACATCAAACTGCGAGGTCACGGGGTCAAACTCAACAAAGACTTTAAAATAAAAGTCTTTAACAGTGTTTAGTGATTAGCGTCAGTGTAGGTCACAGGGAGGATTTTAATCTGTGCTGATTCATCCCATTACTACAGTGATCTCATTCAGAAAACCCACAGTATGGCCAACTTATGCTGCCTACAAGTTTTATTTAAACAAATATTTCTGTCCAAGGTTATCCAAGGACATTGTGTCTCCCTCGTACATGCATTTCACCTCTGAGGATTAACTACAGTTTTTTGGCTTTGTGGCCAGTGTCGGTGCATTATCCCTCTATTATCTCTCTAGTGTTTAAGATAATGTGGCAGGTAGACGAAGCGCTGCAGACCCTCGATTTGGTGCAAGTTGCATGTGCAGATGTCAAACCATAGAGCCATGTCTCTATGGCATTTTTTGAATGGTGCTGATAGGCCGAGTAAAACCAGAGTTATGGTAAATAGTTAATATGTATTTCTAATTAGGATCCATGTAGCATTGTCTCAATTGCCTTTTTTTGCTGGAACACTAAGATGTCAAAAACTACTAAATTTTCCTAATCTTATTTTCTGTTTCTTGTGTGGTTCATAAAAGAAAAACTGTAAAGCCGCACAGGTTGTGACGAAAAAAATGACACCAACTATTGGCATGTTAACGAGTTTTAAGTGAAAATATACAAGTAAAATCAAAGCATTCAAAAAAAACCAGATATAACCGAGAGTCTGGGGGTTTATTACAAAAGCAGAGGTGCTGTTGCCCCAAATCTATTCATTAATATTGCTTCGCTATCGAAATCACTCAGTGCTTATAATGTTTTTTTTATCAATAATTTTTAATAGTGACCTGTGAAGGGACGATAAGATAACTCTGATCAGATGGTCAGAGTTTGTATTTCAATACAGTCCTTAAAATTAGTTTTTGGAGCAGTAACAACTCTGCTAGTTGATTGTGGATTAAACCTCATCAGTTACCGCTGAATCACTAACTGATGAAGATATTATAGTGTCAAATAAAACATGCTCAGAAATCTACTTAAGTATTTAAGTGGAATGAAGTTTGTTGAAGGCGATTTTGCTCCTTTAAGTTTAGTTGAAACTTTCTGAACCATTTAACCTCTAAAGCTTGTTCATAGGCTAACACCTGTAGACTGACATGCACCTTTTTAGAAATGTAACGTAACTGTGATTGGACCACCTGCATGGATTTAAGCCCAGGACCGTAAACCAAGCTTTGAATGTGCTCACATTTTGAGCAAATGTAAAAAGGTGTAATGTAAAATAGTTTCCAGGTCCAAACACAATAGTCAGGTAAGAAAAAAATGTCAAATATTTTTTCCAGTTGAGTTTTGGAAAGGTTTTCAAAATTACAAGTGCTCATTATCATTTATGTCAGTGTCAGAAGGTATAAATGATAATTTTCAAAATAAATGTACGTACTGCATATTATGATTCTTATTGCAGTTTTGTGTCTTTGCTCTGGGGGAAAATGCACCTGAGTGTGGACGAAATGCAAAATCCTGCTGAGAGAAAAGCCACTGAGCTTTGTTTGTGGCCATCAGAGATTTTAATTACATTTCTAACAGTGGAGTAACAGAGTGTCCTGATATTTTGAACAACGGACTTGCAGCTTGCAGCAGGAAATATTTAATGTTTTGATGTTGAAATCTGGATTCAGGAGCATCATCTTATCATAAAGTGACGTTGTGATTGTACTTATTATGATTTGTGTCATAATGCAACGCTTAAACTCCCATTGAATTAAAGACAAAATGAATCTGAAAGAAGATTTCTACACAGTGTGTGGAGTGGTGTGTGCAGCGGCAGCTCCCCCTTCTGTCTCTGAATCAAATTTGCTGAAAAAATGTACACACACACACACACCCATGAAATATTAACACATTCGTTCATTTACTCAAAAACTGTAGGACACATTTTGAATGTGGAAAATGTAACTGTGATATTTATCAATATTTTCTGAATTCACAAACCAATTATTTTCTGAATAAAATCCTCAATAACCACAAACAACAACAAAATGCAGATTGATGTGATTTGATTCATCAGTAACAATAATTTAAGCGTCTCATTTCTAACAGTGTAACAGTGACTGAAAGGATTTCCTTTTAATAATTTAAACATGTTTACTACATTCAGGTTCAAATACCTGTATAACAGACACTGTGACTCATATTTTTTTAACCTTATAATAAGCAGGAAAAGGTCGCTTGTTTTTGTTTCCGCCTAATTATGACGTCATCACGTTCATTACGACCTACGCTCACCGAATTATGGTGCATTAAGCGCTATTGGAAAATCTATAATTATAAAAAAATGTGTGCGTATATGGTCCACGGTATGAGCACAAAGACAGAGGAGGAAAACATTTGCATTTCATACAAAAATTAGTGTGAGAGTAAGAAGAGTAAGACGTAGTGGAATAACAGTAAGTACCATGAAAACACAGATCGGTGAGATACGCACGTTTGAATAGTCCGAGTTCTTCACAGCACTCAAACGCACCACTTAGCCCCTCCTACATCCGCTTAAAAACCGCTATCTGTCAGAGGAGAAAAAAAACATCCCGAGCGGACGAACCGCTACACGGACACGAACGGTCCCGAACTCGGTCCAGAACTCGGTCCCAGACAGGCGGCTCGTTTCGACAGGACATGCCCGGGCACAGGTAACCGTCCCCGCGCTGCTGCTGCCTCCTCAGCTGGCTGAAGGACTCAGCAGGACGGAGAAACGCAGATGGAGAGGCCGGGTAGGCTGCTGCTGCTGTCCGAGCTCCGCGTCCGAAACGCGGCGTGCGACGTGAGCCTGAGCCGGTGTCTGCTCACATGGAAGAGACGGGTGTCCAGCCCGGTGTACCGCCCGTTCCGACCCAGTAAGTCCCGGTCAACGTGTGTGTCTCCGTCTGTCTGTCTGTCTGTGTGTGTGTGTGTGTGTGTGTGTGTGTGTGTGTGTGTGTGTGTGTGTGTGTGTGTGTGTGTGTGTGTGTCGGCCTTGAAAGCACCGCGACATCCTGCGCCGTAAACAAAGGACGGAAAGGACAACGAGAGAGACACGGAGGGACTGACCGAGAACACGCAGTTAATGTCCAGGACCGAGTCCGGTCCAGTCCTACCTGTAATCAGAAGGGACACAAGGCACATCCGGTTACGTAAGAGCTGACATCCAGTCTGATGCATCCAAACCCCACACACAGACAGACAGACAGACAGACAGACAGAACTTTATTTATATAGCACCAATTTACAACAACATCATCTCACTTTACATGATAAAGTCAAGACTATACAGACATTTAGAGAAAATCCAGCAAATCCCCCTTGAGCAGCTATAGGCAACAGAAAACACTGGGCAGGTTGGACCAGTAGCTCCAAAGAGGGGGACACCTGAAGACCGGGTCAGAGAGGACCGTTTGTGTCTGTTTTTAGCGGCATGTGTCGTTGTCCTGACTTTGTCTCTCTGGTTGTGTTGCTTTTTTGTGTTTCAATTCATTTTGTGGCACGTGTCTTTATGATTACCTGTGTCTCTTCGTGGTCCTTTTGCGGTTTTGCCTATTTTGTGACAGTCCTGTGAATTTCTTTTCTAGGTGATTTGCTGTGGTTTGTGTGTCTTTTGTCTCTTTGCCGTGGTTTTCACCAACACTCTGTTGCTTTTGTGTGAGATAGTTCTGCGTCCATGTTGGCAGTTGTGCTTCTTCATGGTGATGCTTTTATATCTTTAAAGATGTTTTTTGTGATGGTTTTTTTCTTTCAATCTTTATAATGTAGCATAGTCACTGTGTACTGGTTTTGAGTCTTTTGCCGTAGTTTAGTGTCTCTTTAGGAGAACCACGCTGGACTTTCCACATGATCTAATTCTGTCCCTGAAGGGCTGCATTTACTGCGTATGTCGTGAAAACTCATGTTTGGGATCTTGTTTATTCTTTCTCTTATAGAACAGTAACGTTAAAGGACGCCGTCACTGATTTTGAACTTGCATCTTTGGCTTCCTGTCTGTAAAGTTCATGTACATTGACGCCATTAAACTTCCCCATATCAAAATATCTCTCTCCTTCTAAATGAAAAATGCCTCCAGATGACCTGGAGGAGCCTTGAGTTCAGATTACGTCATCTTGTTGCTCACACTAGGAGTTTGTAATCATGGTCAACCTGCTTTTCCATATCGTTCACCCAGGTGACCTCGTCTGAACTCTTCATGATGGAAAAACTCCTTCGGACGATGTCATGTGGAGGAGCTTTCCAGCTAGAAGCAGTGTAATGTTTAAATATTGGGAAGTGAAAAACATGAATGTACATTTGCAGTTTTAACTAAAGCCACAGAGAGCAAGTTGAACCGGGTGAAGTCGCCCTTTAGGAGGAAGTTTCCGATCATCTGGGTTCAATCATGTGATTTCAGTCATGTGTTTCTTTGACACGACCTCATCACTAGGGCAGCTTGGTGCGATGGCTTCAGCTGTAAAGAGCTGCAGATTTGTGTTTGTGTGCCGGCCGCAGTAAAACCAATATCCGCTAATGTCGAGCTGTGCTCAACGTGCCATGCATGGATCTGCAAGGGAAGCAACGTTTGCATCCCATAATCACTGGTGCACGTGTTAAATATAAACCAGTGTGTTTACCCTGGGTTACCTGGGTTACCTGTGGATACCCTGGGTTTCACTCAGTTGCTTTCCTTGCGATAACTGTGTTGGTCATTCATTCATCGCTGAACTCCTGTTAATCTCAAACTCAGCTGACTGTTCTGAGAGACTTTAGGTTAGGTCACTTTCCCCAACTCAACTGTAGCTGTGCACCTCAACAGCACAGTTTTAAAATGCCGACGAGTTTCCTAAACTCCAAGAAAAAATCTCGAAAGACGTCTGGTGATGAAACGGTCCATCAGTCAGTCACACACGTGAGTTCGTTCACAAAATGCAAAAACTGTATTTGACTAGTCAAAGCAGTAGAACAGGAAGGTTTTCAGTTCAGACAGAGGCTGGTTGAGGGTTCTCTATGCCCTGCCAGGTGCCTGCAGGCTGCCTCGGCTGAACTCATCCTAAACTGATCCAGAGTCAGAAAGTGACTTTTGAATCTTTCTACAGTCCAATCTTTAGCTTCAGCCTTGCTCCCAAAATAATTCGAATGTGTGAATGTTTCTCGCCCGTCTCATTCTCTGGTGTGTTTTTTTTTTGGGGGAGGGTGGGAGTGATGATTCACCTGGGAGACTGTCGTGACATGATCCACGACCAAATACCTCTGAGATTGTTTTGTGTAAGCAGCTAAACGCTCATTACCGCCCACTCCAGTTCAGTGTTGGGACGGGTCACAGGCAGCTGTTTATCACCCGCATAGATTTGTTTCTGTTGTCATGGTCACAACAAATGCCTGCTTGCTGCGTATAGCTGAAGCAGACAGAAAGGCGTGTTTGTTTTTTGTTAATATTATATTTCATATTTCCCTATGTGACTTTTTCTGGTCTCACTCTAAGGTCAGTGAAGTGGTTCAGTCCAGGACAGGCAAAGCTGTCAATGTACACAAAAAACCTGTACGTACGGGTCTGTGTTGTCTGGTCGGCTGGGTCCTTCTGCATGGTAAACTGATTTAGTTTATTGGTTGTGTAGCCCAGATTTGAATAAATGATTAAATACAATATTTTTAAGTCTCTAAAAAACAGCAGAATAATAGAATTTAGACTTTGTGATACAGAGTTTAAATTCATTGTAAGTTGTTTTAAAAGAAATTGTCTTTTACTGGACGAGAGCTTCTTTGCTTCACAAATCTCCTGGAAATACTGAAAGGATTTTGGATGCCCCCCCACCCCCCTTCCTTTATCTGTCTCCTGGTTGAACTCTGTGCAGCATTTGATATCTCTGTGGTTCTCCTGCAGGGTTTTGTGTTCCTTCGTTCCGTTCTCAGCCGAACTCAGGTAGGGGTCATGTTTTCCAGCAACGCCACCTCCGTCTGCTGAGTGCAGCTTTAGTTCTCGTTGTGCTAGTGTTCGAACGTGTCTCTGACTGACGGTGTGACTATAAAACGTTGAGCCTCAACCATCAGTTTTGTTCCAAAATGATTAAAATGAATTTTTAGAAAGAATTTTAAAAAGGAGTCGCAACCCCATATTAAAAAAACCTAACTGTCTAAACTCCAAAATACTGTCGGGCTTCTGCCATCCGTTCCAATCAACAGTAATAGATGTAATTTGAAGTCACATTTTGGAATAAAACGTGTGTTTTATAGTTGTGGTGTGTCCATCAGAAACCTCCTCCCCCCTGCTCCTGTTTAAGTGTCTGTGCGTATGTGTGTGATCTTTTAACCGGATAGTTGCCGATTAACTTCCTGTGGACCAGCTTATTGTATAATGATGTGGTGATATTCAATTTAGCTGGAGGAAGAGACCTGAGTGAAATTAAATAAGTTGCATTCTTCAGGTCCTTGGAGGACACGATTTGCCTGAGGTATGAATAGAGCTAAACAGGAAGGACATTTGAGATATATACGTCTCCATAAAAATGAATAATTCTGTGTAGAACGTAAATGGAAAAGGAGCGGCACACACTGTGCTGGGAGAATTTAACACTGTTCAAACCATAAATGTCAACAGTCCGACCTCATTCAGCGTCTGTGGTGCCTTCAGGTGTAAACAGAGCAGCGGGGAAGTGATGATGGCTGACGTCACTACAGCTCGGTAGTGTTTCAGTTCATGTGTCGTCTTTACGTCTCACGTTTCTCCGTTTTCCTCTGGTTGTCTGCACTGAATGTGCAGGGCAGAGACGCTCACCTGACGCAGGTGTAAGAGTCGTGCGATCAAAAATAGTTAATGGGTGTGAAAACTGAAAATGTGTTTGGAAGAGGCTGAGAATGGCAGACCTGACTCTCACACAAATTATAATTCCAATAAACCTCTTTGTAGTAAATTCTGTAACTTTGTGTTGCATGTATTTGCCAAAGCTGTTTATTGCATTATTGTACAGTTAGATCATAGTTCAGTCAATCAAAACTGATAACTAGACTTAACTCATTTAATATTATAGTTCTTTAAATTATTATTTTTAAATGCTGTGTCACTGTGGCTTTGCTGTCACACCTGAAACTGAAAGGGAACCTGCTGAACTCTGATGTACAACAGGGCAGATGCTGAATTGAAAAGCTAACAAACTGTGTGTATGTGTGTCGTTCAGGCGTGAGTCACAGTGTGTCTGTGTCCGAGATCATCGCTGTCAGAGAGGAAGACGAGGACAGCGGCAGCAGACAAACAGATGATGGCAGCTGGAACAAGATCGAGGAGAGGGAGGGAAAGGACTGTGGGCAGGCCTTCACAGGTCAGCATCTGAAAGCCACTGGAGACGCCGAGCACATCTCGAAAAACCCATTAGAAACCTGAGAACAGTTTTAGACAACTCGAAAACCTTGACATACAGTTAATGAAACACACCAGGAAACAGAATTACCACACGTGGATGTCGAGGTAACATATCATTGGAAAGACATGAAAACAACAAGTAAAAGCCAAATAAACACACACGAAGCACTTCCTGTAGTTCTTCACGATCAAACCATCAACATTTGCTGACGTGTAAACTCTCAGTCAAAACGAAATCAGTCAGTCCACGATTTGTCGTCTGTTGCCTCGTAAATCTTCTGTCAGATGATTTGTTGTCTAGACGCGTTTGCTTTGTCTTTCAGTCCTGTATGTCGAGAGGTGTCGGCAGCACCGCTGGCGGTGCGCTGAGGTCACATTCACGTGTCCGGATGTAGCGCTGTGTCAGCGCTGGGTCAGCAGCATCAGAGAGCAGCTCGCCGCAATCAGTAGGAATTCACACGCGCTGAGTAACGCACGTCCGCGCAGGAAATTGTCACTAACGATGCTGTTGTTGTCCACAGCCAGCAGACCCAGGCGCTTGCTGGTCTACATCAACCCCTACGGTGGGAAGCGACAGGGGAAGCGCATCTACGATCAGAAGGTCGCGCCACTCTTCGCCCAGGCCGGCGTCTCTACAGACGTCATCGGTACGTGCTGCGACGTGCACTTCCTGCTCTCCACCTTTTTGCAGCGGATTCTTCCTTTCTAAAAGTGTCTGTTTGTTTATGCTGACAGTCACAGAGTACGCCAATCATGCACGCGACCACTTGCGAAAAGGGGCGGAGCTGAAGAAATACGACGGGTGAGTAAATGTTTTTACGACTTCAGAACAGGCCACTCTTCTGTGTCAGTGCTTTTACTTTTAACTTTTACTTTACACCGATTGATTTTGTAACGTTTGGCTTAGTGTGGTGTGTGTCGGAGGAGACGGCATGTTCAGCGAAATCATCCACGGGCTGATTTGGAGGACTCAGACTGACGGCGGCGTAGATCTGAACTGTCCGGATGAAACTCTGTTGCCCTGTTCACTTCGCATTGGGATCATTCCTGCAGGTCAGAGACACTGATGAGACTCAGAGGAAACCGGGCCCAAAGTAAAAGGCCGATTCATTTACTCACTGTTGGTCGTTGTGCTGATGGGACTCAGAGACCGGATAAAAATGCAGCCTCTCACTGTGTCCTCGTTTCTCTGTGCACTCGGTGTGTTTTTGTTCTTTGTGTTTCCTGATGTTCTGCCTAAATGTTCCATAAATACACGCCGTCGTCAGGGTGACATTCATTCTCTGCAGAGGATTAATGGCTGCAGGTGTTTTGTACGCGTCTGATGCTTTGTGCAGCTTTCAGTTTTAAACGGGCAACATTTTTAAATACAACTCTTTTCTATATTAATCCCCAGATATGACTCTGCCTGTTGGCATCATTGTTCAGTTTTTTCCCTTTGTTTCAGGTTCCACTGACTGTATCTGCTTTGCCACCGTTGGAACGAACGACCCTGTGACCTCTGCACTGCACATCATAGTGGGTCAGTCACGAATCGTTTCCTCACCGTCGAGTTGCAGCGTGTGAATAAATGGAGGATTTTCAGTGCTGGAATTCAACCTGGTGATGGTCATAGGAGGGTGAAATGAAAAAGCCATTTCAATAAACTTTGACCTTCATAACCAAGCACAAAAAATAAATTGGTTCTATCAATCTTTCTGTCAATAACTAATCTGTCAGCTAATTACTTTGTAATCAAATAACTAGTGACATTTGGAACTCTACAAACCAGCATCATTTGCTTCAAATGAAATGTTTCCAGAGTAATTTTGTATTTTCTAAATTTAAATCCAATGATATGATTATTTTTCTCATTTGATTAAACAAGTGAAATTTGTTTGCCTGGATCCCCTTTTTTGTTTCTTTTTGCAAAAAAGCTTAACAATAATTTGGTCAATGGTCAAAAAGATCCACTTCAGAGCTGTCAAAAAAAATGTTGCAGATTTTTGAACTTTATTTTTTCAGTAGCTTATAACAACAGTTTTTTAATAAATTAAACTCCATCGAAAGCGGTAAGAAAACTGTCTGGACATCCACAATTGACTTCTCCTGGATCCATTGGTTTCCTTTTATGCAGGCTTAGAAACTATCTGATGTTGTACGATGCAAACTACTAGTTGTCTATCTATTGACACAGCATAACTGCAGAAAAGTATATAAGCATAGAACAAACATTTGACATTGACTCATAAATAAGATAAATGGATCTTTACTACCTGGTTTCTAGTGCACAGCCATGTTTGCCATGTTGGAAAAACATCTGATTAGTACATTTTTCATATGTGGTGACTCTGTTTCCTTGTCACTTTCTTGTCAGATGTCATCAGATTTAATATACAAATTCAGCTTGACCTCTAGTACAGTAACACATTTCTGTGTGTTGGGTCAGTGACCAGGTTTGTGTGTTGACCGTGTGTGTGTGTGTTTTAGGAGACTCTCAGCCAATGGATGTGAGCTCAGTTCATCATAACAACACATTCCTGCGCTACTCCGTCTCTCTGCTGGGATACGGTTTCTACGGCGATGTCCTAACTGACAGTGAGAGGAAGAGATGGATGGGACCAGCCAGATATGATTTCTCAGGTAAAAAGACACACACACACACACACACACACACACACACACACACCATGTGTTGGGTGATAGATGATGATGCCAAAATCTATTTATTTATTTTTAAGTTTTGGGATTTTACTCATTTGATGTAGTTGCAGCCCACAGCTAATGAACTGACAACTCCTGATTTAACTTATTATTTAGACAATATTTGCTTTCATTTTATCACACTGGCCTTTTTGAAACGAAGTAAAGTATTATCAGTTACCTTTTTCAGATCACGTATGGATAAACTGATACTGTGTATAACTTTAAAAACATGGTTTTCACGCAAGTTTGGGATCGATAAGGAAAATGTTTGTTTGATTTAAAAGTACATTTATGGAATTCTGTTAATGATGGATCTGAGATAATGATGATTTTAGAAACTAAAAGTTATTATTAGGTTATTATGTTCTTATTATTTAACGTCAGTGTTTATTTGTTTAAGTTTGACTGAGCTGAGATTTGACTTGGACAAGTTTGGTTTTCGGCTCAAATTTATCACTACGCTGTATAATTATCACACAATTTCATCATCATGAAGAGGAAAATCTTAGATCAGCTACAGAAGTGCTGATAAAGGGGGTCTCAAGTTAGAAATTAATAAGTTTAATTCATTTTTGATTTGAATTCATTAAAAATTAATTAGCTAAAAAGACCTTCTGTACTTTGCAGGTGTGAAGATGTTTCTGACTCATCATTACTATGAAGGAACCGTGTCCTACCTGCCGGCCAGAGGCATCCTGGGAACGCCACGAGACGCCGCTAGATGTCGGTCCGGGTGAGAGATTAACTGCTCATCAGTGAGCCACACAATTTCAGCTCTTATCAATTATACTTCTTATTGATTCACTATTTCACTGGTGCAGATTTATTCATAACTAACACATTTTCATTCTAAAAGTGTTTTCAAACATTGTGATCCACTTTTATACAAGAGAATATTTTTAAGAGTTTCAATTTAGGGTTTGGTTTTGCAAAAGTGCATTTGGTTTGTTTTCCATAACCGTTAAAAGTGAAGCTCAAAGCTGCTTACGGATCATTTTTATTGGACGGATCCAGGACCGATGTCTTTCAGGACCGACTCCTCACGGCACCGAGGACAAACGCTGTCAAGTCTTTCTGTTCAG